>JAZHYW010067798.1:0-59426 GCA_037355805.1 Ixodes ricinus | reverse complement strand
TTCTTGATTCAGTACGTACGTATCATCATCCGGAACACCCCGGGATCGACTTCTCTTCATCACTTGTGTCGGTCATGTACGTACTTTATAAATTATATTGTTTGTGACACGTTAGTTTGTCCAGACGCGTAAAAAAGCAGCCACCGCCGACGTTCGCTAGTGTTGGTCTTACGCGCCCTATGCCTATCGAGACTGCCACTTTAGCTCCTCGAGAGAAAGGAAAAGAAACAAAGTAAGTGAACACTGCGGCTGCATGGGCATCTGAGTGAACTTGCAAATGAGTGAGTGGTTAGTTTAGTAGAAAACATCGTGGAAATATCGACTGAGAATCGGCTCAAGGATTTACCGTAAAACAGTATTAAGCGCGTCAGTGGGGCTCGGAGCCTAGCGCTGCTCAGGCTACGATTAATCTAGTAGAATGAGTTAAGTACACGTATCGCTGTAAAAGAGCAAGACAGGCGTTCTCAGAGAATGCCCAAGTACGCGAAGGAATCGTTTGATTAGTTTACTGAACTGGCATTTTGGTGTAGAGGCAATGCCTCGAGCAGACAGCTGGGAATGCCTTTCTATAGGCACAAGCAAACTGCTGCCCATAAGGGAAACATATGAACAAGCGATGCATTTCACAGAAACAATATTAGATGCCCTTCAACGTACCATTCGCATGTGTCGTAAAGAAAACAACGACATACGTCCAAATAAAAAAAATGGATGAAATCTGTTTGCTTGTACAATTTTTGTTCGTGTTCTTTTTTTATTTCGGTGAAGAACGGAGCGCAGATAGTCGCCTGAGAGAATCAGCTTTCCTCTGTGGTCTTGGTTGCCTTTACAGAGAGAGAATGCACCTGTAATACCAGCCAACATAAAATTGTAACGCAATAGTTATTAACAGAAACAACTAATAAAAGCATGCACACGTGGGTGACGTTTTTTGCGCCGATTTGTTGGTACTAGAAGATCACGTTATGCGGTGTTTATATATTCTGCTCCGCTACATAAATGTTTTGTTCATGAAACTAGGTATTGTCAAGTAATAAATATCGGAGATGGACGTTATTGTTATTGCCTTCATACTGATCTTTTGAAGGATAGTGATGCTTTAAACATGTTATCGCAATAACTAATACACATAGCCTACGGGAACTAGTTTTCAGGATTAAACAATCAAATTTATTTTAAGGTCTATCTGAAATCACTATGGTGTGTGCAGTCAGTCAACCTAACAACCCGCAGGAATGGACCCCCGAAACGAAGTCTCAGAGTCTGTTTATCGAGAAAGAACATACTTAAAGGTATGCGACTCTTAGTGTAGAAGCACCACTATTTAAGAAACATATTCAGATTTTGACACTCTGTCCATTGGAGAATCCAGATTACGTTTAGCACAGAGTGGGGCCCCTTAGTCTGGATGTCCCTGATCTAGGTGTCATCTATCCGCATGCGACAGAAGTGCCAAGTGCGCCGATCTGGGGCCCGACCTACTGACGCTGCGTCGGTTGTGCTTAACACAGCAATTGCGTTTTACTTAGGGTCTTTAATTTCATCAAATGACATGCAGCAGAGGACAGTACTGTCCATGACATAATTCAACCTCATAATGGCAGACCTACCCCCCACTTGTCCCAGATCCTAGACCTTGGCTTTACTGCTTATGCGGACGACACCATGATTTGTCATCGCGGACTTTCTCAACTCCACGAGCCTCACTGCGGCGCTTGAGAAGACCCGCTAAAGCGTGAATTGTTCAGGACTGACCCAGGCTTGGGCTTCGGCCCGGATTCACAGGAGCAAGTCATGGAAGTGTCATTCCTCCCGCTCCATTTAGCCCGGTGTTTCCGTCCCTGGCGTAGAGACTTCAGTGCGAGACCCTCTTGGCGCAGCACCTAAAGGACCCCATTCCCCCTCACTACACGCAAAGGCCGCCGCATTGCAATGCGAATAATGCGTGCAAACATCCTCGTCGTCCTTGCATTTCAGGCCAAACTCTAGGCGCGCAAACCTCTCGATACCGGACCGCCCGTCAACTTCAACTCGACCTCCTACGCCAAGTACAACAAATGCCGCAGCAACAAGATAGCAGCACCAAGTTTGCTTTCGTTGGGTCTTCTTGTCGCAGCTCCTCGTTATTCTATTTCGCTTAAGCATGACTTGGCAATCAGAAAAAAACTGCGGCTTTGACCATCACCACCCAAAAGACAAGGCCGTAGTGCTGACATTTTTTGTGTCACCAGCGAAGGCCAACGCTGGACACAGATTGGAAATGAGTGCTGCGTCAGCCCTCTGCTTAATGTAAAGCTTAACTTCACATTAAGTCCGAGCGCAGCCGATGAGCCGATGCGACCAGTGAAACCGTGTCCAGAAAGCAGCGTAACGGCGTTCGTCATCATTTTGTTTTTGCGTGTTTCCTATAATGTGCTAATACTATTACTACTAATACAACTACTAGTACTACTACTAATAATATTAATAATTAGCTTATGCACAAATAAAGCATTCATACATTTCACTCAGTCTCACAAAAGCACTTGCGTGCTCGTGCGTAACGCTCTAAAAATGCCTGCGCGTTTACTTGCCCGCAAAACACTCAAAGAGCCAATCTCTGCGATCTAGGAAATCAGCCCAGCGTGTAATGATTGAGGCAAAACATCCGTTTAGACCTCAAAATGAAGTCTGCGCTGTGGCATTACTTAATGCAAAGCGTCATGCTTGCAATGCGGAATGCCACAGTGCAGATTTCATTTTGATGTCTAAACAGATGTTCCGCCTCATCCTTTGCTGAGCTGATTTGCTAGATCGCAGAGATTGGCTCTTCAAGAGTTTTGCGGGTAAGTAGACGCGAAGTCATTTTTAAGAGAGAATAATATATAAATCACCGGCAGTAAATGACTCGTGGCTTGCGCGTTCAATACGCGTGTTGGTGCTTATCTGTTCCAGCCTTCGAGTGCGTTCAGTCTGGATTAAACAAAGCGTAGTCTTTTACTTTGAATTAGTTTGAATTGTTTTGTTTTCACTTTCAATATTGAATTTAAGAAGCTGCACCATTTTAAAACAACGCACATGGTCAGAAAACTACTGAAGTACAGCCACAGAGATCGCTGCGACACGTCAAGACTTTGCACTTTGGTTGTACTTTAGATTACTAAAGGACTGCTCAACCATGTTTTAATTTTTTACTCGCTGAACGAGATAAATTTATCCGCTAATATTTCCCCTCCGAGCTTCCACCACTAAGCATCAGTAAGTCGCAAAGCGATACGTTGAAAAACCGAGTTTTTGCGGGCCATCTAATTTCGGTTCGAAGGGTTAGTGTACATGATTAACGTTAAAGATAAATAGTTATTGCTGGATGACTGGGTGCAAGTCAAATCTTAAGATATTTTCTGATTTTAAAAGCTTCTTTAAGGATCATAAAAAATAATTCGGGTTACGACATGATCCACCCTCATACGTTATATTGCTTTGGCGTAGCAGCGCACCAACCGGGAAGGGAACTGGCGATAATGCAATTAAATGCGAAGGTGGAAGCTAGCTGGATAAGTATGAAGAAAATAATTCCTGGAGAAGGGGAACAAGGGGGACAAAGGCTGTTTTTCGGAGATTTGTGTTTGTCCTTTGTCCTACTTGTTCCCCTTCTCCAGCGATTCTTTCGTCATGAGACTGACGTTTGATATAGTGTTCACAGCAAAGTAGTCGCAGCTATTCCTCCTTGAGTGCATCCGAGGGACGCCTATTACCGGCGCCTTAAGAGCCATCATTCTTGACTGTCTAAGTGTCACGGGCAGCATAAGTCCCCGAAAAAGAAAAAGGCCTTGGAACATATGTTTTTGTTCTGACGGCCACAATGTAAAGCACGACTTGCACAAAAAAACAAAAAAAATACACATACGCAAAAAAGCAGACAAACAATGTTATGGATTTATCTGTTGCATGTATTTATCAACGTTGTCAAATCTGGCCTCTTCTGTGTACCTGATATGTAAAGAAACGCAGGGCGTGGCTTTAATGTGTTTTCGCTTCGTGATTGGTCCTTCGGCGATCTTATTGGGTAACGTCGAAATCTGATTGGTTATGGAGCGATAATGAGATGCTCTAAACTCGCAACGCTGTACTTTCCTTTAATCCCATTTCTGCGCACTTTAGAATTATGGCTTCTATAGGAACTAAATCAGAGCTGGTAGTTCCTATAGAAGCCCTAATTGTAAAGTGCGCAGAAACGGGATTGCTCCAAGTTCGTCATACAACGTGACGCAGAATCTCGTATTATCTCTCCGTGTATGAATAAAAGCTGGTTCACAACAGTTGCGTTTGACTGCGTTTAGACTGCTTTAAGATTGTTTGTGTCGAGCTGTTGCTATGGCGACACTCACGAAGAGCCAGTGGGGAGGCACTGTGCTGCATGACGCAGCGCACTCGACGGAATTGTGTGAGTTAGTCTTAAGACGAACGAAAAGTGGCTCCCTCTGTTGACAAAATGGCAATTAAAAACAAAAGAAAAAACTAAAAACAACAACATTGATTTACATGAGCAAAACAATTGATTCTTTCGGATAAGCTCAACGACATCACTTAAAGATGGCCTGTTCTTGAGCAGTTGTACATGATCAAAATCCAGTTGCTCACAAGACCGATGGAAAAGGTGGAAGTTCCACGTCAAGAATGGGTCTCCCGAAAGGGTCAGGGTGGCAGCAATCGTTTTGCTAAGAGACTTAACTCCTTGAGGAACTGCAGGTGCTAGGTCCTTGTTTCTGAAGAAATTTATGCTTCTTAAATATTTCTTCGGAGCCCAAGGCACGGTGGCCTAGGCAGTATTGAAGTTATTTATATTCTTGGTTACCTGACTTTTATATAGATTCTTATCTACTCGCAGTTTTTATAATCTCAAATGTAAGTGAATCTTCTAGGATTTTCGAGCGCCCACTTGCTCGCAGATTTAAGGTGTGCTTTCACTTGAAGCACACTTTCCCTGGGGAAAAAAGTGTGTCTGATTTCATGAATTACCTAGACCTGTTTAACTAATAGACCTTGTGTAAATTTTGGTCTTTATATTGGAAATTTGCGCATGTGACGTTCTGTGTGCTCGATGTGTCTGCTACTTGAGATTTTGTTATTATTTTTTGCTCACTTCTATCATAGTTTTTTCTAAGAAAAGAAACTGCATAGTATATTGAAATCAGTAAATAATCAAATTACTTAGACGAAGTGTCTCTAAACTGTAAGAAAACAAAATTAGATGAAAACTTAGAGATTAAAGGGTAGCTATATTGTTTGATATTTGCCGGTTTCTTCAAAGTGTGTTTTCTAGACATGCCCGTTAACGTTAGTTCGTGTGCTTTGGTTTACTGCGTGTGGAACGAATATGGTCCCTTGAAGTACCACACCTGATTCACGTGGGACCATTTTAATTATATCACGAGTATCTTCGCCAAAGTATCGCCCGTCAAAAAGAGCACACCATTTCGTCAATGTGGAGTGAAGGGTGATAAGGTGGAGGTCAGGTTGATACAAGACCATAAACACCCAGCGCTACACAACTGCATGCTTATCAGACTCAAAAAGACGCAGATCAGAATTAAAGGGTCACCTAAAGGATTTTAATCATTCCGTCAAATTTCAAACATCTCCACCGTTTTATAGTTTTAGTCAAAGGTATACAACTTTTAAGTCTTTTGTGCAAACTTAATTAAACACTAAAGGCTATTCAACGGTTACCTCTATTTATCAAGTTTGTTTCTGTATACGAGGAATTTTTCAGTCAGGATAGGTTTACAAAATCTGCGGTTAAGGGTGACATTCGCTTTCATACGCGCCAACGGCATACGCGCAAAAAGGAAAAAAATCATACTAACACGGGCATTATACAGTACACCAGAAACATACACAAATTAACATTGGGAGTTCCTACTGTCGTTTTGTTCTTCCCTGATTGCAGATATCCGTTTGGGAAAAGGCACCACCGACCCGTGCGAAACCGTAAATAGAATTGCGCGTAAAACGAGGTTACAGGGCGGCGGCTGTCGCCAGAACGTGTGCTTCCATAGGTATTTTTATATCATAGCAGCAGTACGGCGCACCCGCATATTAAGCGTCGCTATACGCTTCCTCCGCATATGGTGATCCACTATGATCGCTTCTATGAAATCTGCGCAGCACTGTGTGACGCTTAGGTGCGACGCCGTTTGCAAGAGCATTCACACATGAATTTCAATTTATAGCCATTCACTAGCCGCCGTCCTCAAACAACGATGAGCATAACTCATCAAATAGAGCATACAAATCGCTCAACACATCACTTAAAAACAAACAACAGGACACGAACAGCAACGTGAACACATCTCGCGAAAACAAACGGCCGCGTGGTAAGGCAGGGTTTGACGGGAACGGCGACGCAATTTCATCGCAATAGCAAAAGGAAACCCCAGACGTAATACCCAGGCGTCTTCTTGTCCAGGCGACAATCCCAGCTACAGCGCCCTATTTCTCCGTTCCGGAAACGGCCCTAACGTTTTCCTCGGGCGCTTCCTTGTTTTCCCTAGGAGGCGATGTAAACGGCGGTCCTCTCTATGTGCTCAGCGACGGTCCTCGGGGAGCGGCGGTAGCCACACACACACTGCGCCACTTGTGTGTAGCCTCCCGCTGCCCGCTAGCTTTATTGGCAGAGCCGGACCTGTCCGGCACAGGGGTGTCGTTGTCCGGAGGCCCGTGACGAAGTGGCATCCGAGGAAGGATGCACCGCAGCGCCGAGTGGGCGACTCGAGTGCGACTCCGACATTTATCTTGGGGCCGGCCATTAGAGCCATTACGGGCGTGTATTGCCCCGTCCCTGGCGGGAAATTCAATCATCTCCGCGCCGTCCCATCACGGCTCTCTTTCTTTTCTACCATCGCAGCCGGCCACTGCTTTGTCGATTTTGCAGAAACTCAAACATGCCCCTAATAGACCCGCCTTTTTTTCTTTTAAAGCCAGCGTGGATGCAGTTTGGTCAGTGACTCGCAGGACGCAGACTGAGGCGTATCGTTTGCGCGGCGAGAACGGACTTGGTTTGAGGTTAGCCGCCGAAAATAGCGATAACGGCCCTATTGGCCTACAAAAATGGTAGTGTGTAATCTTTTTGTTGTTGTTGTTTTCACATTGGCAAAGTGTAGGCGCATATACCGAGTTCATGGGCGTACCTGGTACCTGGATTGCGCGTGTATAAAAACATAATTGTAACAAGAGGGCGGGAATATTTCTTATATACAGTTCATTAGACAGCGCAAAACTATGTCTTTAATTTTGCGTTACGTGTTAACATTATAGAGCGGAAATGCGGCGGAAAACCGACGAACGTCATCCGGCGGTACAGTGTCCCCCCAAACTTAACACTGCTACAGATGGTGCGTTTTTGACAGGTTTTATGCTATTCCTAGTGCCTATCGGTCGATCAATACGTGGCGAAGTTTTGACTTTCTGATGATAACACTGCTGTTGCGGTGATAAATTTGGCTTTGTGTAAGTCACAATAAATCAATATTTGGGTAAGGGACTTGCAGCGTTAAAAGGAAACTGAAGCGGTTTTGTATTTGAGAAAAAAGAAAGAAAAGAAAACAACTTCAATGGTCTTCATTTGGCTTCCAGGATCACGAATATCGAGATTATTTTTCAATTTAATGCACGGAGGCTGCAAAAGAAAATTTTTAAAGTACCGCCGAAGCCCCTCCTTCCCGGGGCGTGACGTCATACTAGGAGTTTTCGGCATCCCTGCTCTCGCGCAGCTTCAGCGTCTGTCAAAGCTATGCACGCGCACTCTTGCTCTTTTCAAAAAGGTCAAAAAGAGACGTCACGACTGGTGTCAGTGCGGGAAAAAATACATGGCAAGCTTGCAACTGTACACGCCGCACACACGAGCAACACGCCCTTGACGGCCCAAAGGTCCTAGTATGACGTCACGACTGGTCTGAAGTGTTTCGCGTTTTCTCGCGTTTAGTTAATCTTCCGGGAAAACTAACGTGATATTCAGATTAACGGGATAAAATTACGACAGAATTCATCTCTAACTCGATTTTTTTCAAGAAGAGTTTTAGCTTCCCTTTAAGTCTGAAGGGCACCCTATGTTCGATTTACACACATCGCAATGGCCACCGTTCTGACACCACGCGCAAAGCGACCGCCATCAGGTGAAATTCGTCGCTTTTTTCGATCCGTGCAGGTGGGCTTTTATGGTTCGTTTACACTTGCGGATCCGCCAGCGAATCCGCCCAGCTTTTGCCGCTGGGGCGAAACGCTGGGCGGAAAACGCGGCGGAGAGCCGTTTAGGTCCGGGACCTATTTCTGCCGCCGAACGAGGCGTTTCGCTGACCGGAAGTGACATTCTTGCACAGCGCGACGCTGCCTACGTCACGACTTCCGGGAGCAGCAGCGCCCGGGAGAGACGGCTGAGGTAGGAACTGTCGCGCCTTCTCGTCATATTTGACGGGATGTTACGAGAATAGCTGCCGCAGCCGGCGCCGCCGCCGGTGCTCGGGGAAATAGATGCTAAACGCAACCCGCTCGTCGCCGTCGCCGCCAGGGAGCGGATCTCGCTCCCGCGGCAGCGGAATTTCTTCTCCGATGTAAACGTACCATTAGACGGGAAACACTTGCGGTGATATTTCTGTCATAGTAATTCCTGTGCAATAAAAACTTCGTAACGGATGCTGACATCTGCAAGCGAGTCTCCGAGGTTATTATGTAGGAAAGTTTTAAGCACAGATGCAGAGAATGCAAGTGAAAATAAAAACTTAGGCAAGCTGGTTAATTAACTCCACAATAGTAAACCCGAAAATGGGGTAAAAAAGAAAGAAAATGGACAACCATACATATTGTTTTTTAAGACGTCGTGCGTGGTTGTCCGTTCTTGCTTTATTTGTTTCCAGTGTCGTGTCTTCATTTTGGTGTATATGATTGCTCAGATTTTAATTCTGAAAATAAAATAAGCAGTTTAGACATAGTATTTTTTTATCAGTAACGTAAAAAAAATGAATGTTGTACCCAAACCACCTGAAGTGACAACGGGCAATCAATTATTATTTTTCCCCAAGGGTAAGAATAGCAACTTTTCGAAACCGGTCCTGCGAAAGCGGAAACAAAATATCCATACGCTCGTGGAGATGTCTCCACGTGGTAAATATTTCACCAGAACGCATTTCACCAGAACGCATTCAAACCTGTGCGGGGAGACCCCAATAAATTTCTGGTCCATCGCCTTAACCACTCGGCCACGACTACGGGACGAGTAGGGGCTCTGAGATGTGGTAGTCACTCAAGAGCTGGGGATGTCATGGATGAAACGTTGCATGTAGCCACTCAACGTCTCTACAGGAGAGGGCGCTGCGGTCAAATGCGTATGTAATCGCGTTAAACTTTGCATGCATTGGCTCAACGTTTATAGACGAGAGGGCGCTGCAGTGAAATGCTCAAATGCGTATATAACCACGTTCCATACCACACATTTTCTTTCTGACATGGATGAAAACGAACGAATAGGTCGGCATGCTGCGGCTCAGCGTCTACGCAGACAAGCACCACCAGAGCTTCACCCCAATCAACATCATTCACCACGTGGAGATGCGGTCAATTTTTGTCTCAAGCCGCGGGATCGAGCACGGGGAAGGTCGGAAAACAACAGCCATTGCCACAGAATGCTTTCGGAATGCCGCTGGCTTGCCTCGGGCTTTTGCGGGCCGTGCATGACTGCGCACATTTTTTTGTGCAGTATATGCGCGATGAACAAAAACAGCGATGTAAAATATTTTTTTACGTATCTTGACTGATTATTCTTCTTCGTGGATTTCAAGACCCCGAACTGGCGGTATCGATGTAGTAAATTCTCTGTAAGCGATAACTGTCTGCAGAAGCACCCCTTTCCCACACAGGCGATACACACCCTCAACGATCGCCATTGTTGTAGGCGTTACCGAAAAAAGTATCGAATAGGTTACTCGTTACTTGCAAATAAAAGTAACGCGTTATCGTTACCGTTACCGATAAAAAATAACGGATGTTACTTTTGAGGTAATTTTTAATAATGAATTAACACGTTTTGCCGTTTTAATGGTACAGGTATGCATAATCGCCATATTTCAAGAAACATATTATGTCAATGCAGAACCTGAACATAACCACTTTATTTTTTTATGATAGTACTTAAATGCTCACAAGAAAAAAAAACGCAAAGAGAAACACACAAAAAGATAAGCATTCACATGGCTTGGCGCCTAAAAACACAAAAAAAATTGAAATGTAATTTTTTTCATTTTTTGGGAAGAAAAGGTAACGAGCAACGTAACTCCGTTACGCGTTACTCGAAATAAGTAACGTAAGTACGTTACCCATTCCTTTTTAAAAATAGTGACGAGTACATTACATGTTACCGAGAAAATGTACCGCGTTACCGGTAAAGCCGTTAATTGTAACGCGTCACAACCAACACTGATCGTGATACCATAGAGTATTATAGTGTAACGTAAAGGGTGGCAACTCCTATAGGCGGCAACGGTTCGCTCGACTGTCAGCGCACTTAGCGGCTGTTGCGAAGTTGGTCTCGGCATCATGTTTAGGCGCTTCCGGTCGCTACATGGCTAGATACAAAGATGGCTGCTATCTGAATCGATGGATAACTAATATCAGTGGTTACGTTCGTATCAGGTGGTACGTTGCGCCACCTAGTCTGCCATGACTAACCAGTATATTGAATTTAGGTAATAATCGATTGCTCAAATGTACGCGCAAAGTCTAAATTCCAAATTTGATGTCGAAGCATGCACAATATGCAGTGTAAAATTGAAACCAATGAACTCAATAGAGAAAAGGAGACAACCGAACAAGAGAATTGAGTAAGGCAAATATTTACTGTGTCCACAAAAGCCAATTATACAAAAAAAATATCTCGGCAATTTCATATTTAAGATTTTCTTTTTGTTTTTCTTTTCGAATCATTTCTGAACTCAGCGACTGCCATCGTGACTTTTTCGCATTTATAAGCAGCCAGAAACGCAATCACAGTGTCCGTGTCGAATAATTTCTCGCCGCTAGTATTAAAAATAAATTTATATAAATACAAAAAAATGGGGTCCAATTTTTTTTTTTCAATTACCATTCTTCCATTTTTTGTGTCTACCGGGGGTCCACCCATTTCAAATCGACCTCCGAGAAGGGGGAAGGAGGTGGGGTCAACCTTGCTTGGGGGTAGGGGGGCGAAAGCCCCCCCCCCCTTTTGGATCCGATGATCCTGTCCGTCTGCCGAGGTATCCGAAAAGACTTCTACCTTTAAATAAATTCTGTCACCCTAAATCCCATCAAAGCTTCACCACTGCCCTGTTCAATAAGGACGCCCCTGTCAACGTTTATCACATGACGTCACGGTGGAATGAACTGGTATTTTTTATCTGTAGGTGTGACCTTGAACATGAAACTTTACCGCGCTGCTGTATGAAAGGACAATACGTACTTTAGTTGTAGGTTACCTCGTTGAAGATCGTGCAGGCAGTGTCATTTGGAATTTTCGAGAATACTGGACCAGCTGAAGCATCCTGAAACACAGGTCTTATCTTTTGTTACGGTTAAAAAAATGATACGGTGGCATTCCTGTTGTGAAGATTTTCCTGCCGACCCTCCGCCACCAACGCATGGATTGCAGTCCTCAAGTTTCGTCTTGCATCGTCCAAATAGAGACCTCGTGGATTGCGCCCTGATATTGCCGGCACAGGCGCGAGCTCTCCGAGAAACAGCGCGCTCGAGACGAGTCGCAGGTGTACGAAGTCTGGGTCGGCACAGAGAGGCCACGCCTGACCTCCTTCCTGGGTTTCCGGATCGCCAGAGCAGCAGGTCACTTTCACGTCGGGTGATGGCGTACATTTGAGCCGTGCAATATTACGGGCGCAGCCGCAGACGCATTCGAATATGTGTTGAACTTCACTGCAAAAGTCATCCTACTATTTCAAGCCAACCACCGCCAGGCTCTTGCTGCAACGGACCGTGACTTAGCTTTGCCGGCTGGGTGTACTTTGTAGGCTAAGGCAAGATAGACGGTTGGCAGCGGGCTTTGGGTGCCAGCAAACAATGACTCAAGAAACCCCTACCTAAGGACCTGCGGCACAAGGTGTTCTGACTCCACTCCTGGCACGCCACCTGGTTTGAGTCGCTGACTACGCAACACTTCTCAGAAGAGAGAAGAGCACGCATAGAAAAATAGTTTGGAGAATCGGAAGGAACCAATGCCCCAGCATCTGCTTGACCCTAAGGCCCTCAGAAGTAAAAAAAAAAAAGAGAAAGTTCGGATTTCTTTTTTTTTTTTTTTTGGCGGGGGGGGGGGGGAGTATGTCTCAAGAAATGTAACGAAATACATTTCACCCTAATTGTATCGTGATACAAAGGAACATTGCAAATATATTTCGATACAGGAATACAAATACTGGTCAAAAAATGTATCGCGATACAGAAATATAGATACGAAATGTAATTCTGAAATACTATCGCGATACATTTGTATCGCGATACTGCCCAACCCTGGTTCTGACTTCAAAAATCCGGTGTTTGCATAGGGTCGTGCATTGCGCCAGTGCTAAGCGAAATTTATCTGCCCTACGTAGACTGGGCCATGGAGGCAAACCTGAAGAGCACAACCCTCTTGTCTGAAGTGTTCCGCCACGTGGACCACTATCTCATAATCTACCCTGAAACTATAAAGTCGAGGCCATTTTGTCTTCGCTCCACGAAGCAGGAGGTAATCTCAGGTCCAAGAGGGAGGACTTATCTTTGGAGGGGCTGCAAGTTTGTGTCCTGCGACTAACCAAGATGACGGAATGTATTTGCTGTTCTTTCTAAAAACGTTAAAAACAAACAGGTTCTTCCGTTTAAAAGTGCCCGCTCAAAGACGGATAAACTAGTGGTGATCATGACCCTACGCATCTCGGCCAAAACTAAATCATGTCAACATTCAGATACCGAAAGCATTAATATCCAAACAAAACAAGTTTTAAGATCATGATAACCATTGGAACGGCTTGTCTCCTGTTTTCACCAACTAATCACACCAAAAACTACCAGGAACCCTCTGCCTATCCGACGAAAGTTACCAATATCCCTTACTTTTATAACGCTCTCTGCCGCATCCGATTAATTGCCTCTCGCTTTGACACTAATGTCGTCTTTTCCTGCAGACCCAAAATGGCACGCCTGTGCATTTTGACCAACCGGAAGGATACCAAGCCGACCTGCGAAAAAACAACGACAACAACACACCACGCAATTTAAAGAATGTGCGAAAGAGACGTTGTACTCAGTGCCCCTCAAGTGCAAAGTTGAATAGATCGGCCGGACAGGCCGATGTATAAACGATCGTCTACGAGAGCACCAAAACGAGGCAACATCAAAAGCTGATTACCCTACACATTCGTCGCTGTTCATGTGAAGGAGTGCTGTGGGCGCGCACCGGACCTTGGTAGCACCAATTGTTTCAGAATCACATCGTCAGCGATTCGGACGTGTTATCTTCCAAATATTGTATATGGAAAAATAAAAAAAAACTTCCCATCTGGATTGTTAACCCCAATAAGGCGTGAAATTAAATTTATGAATCTCGAATTACAAAAAAATTTTAAACGGGCAGCCCTTATGTGCCATCCCGATTATGGCCCCTTTGCCTTCTGCCCTCCCCTGTTTTTACGTGAATCCTGGTTGACGCGCGAATTATTTGTGCCCGAAAATAACAAGTCGCCTTCGCTAACTAAAAAAAAAAGTTTGTTTGTTAACGTCCCCCTCGTTTTTAATATTTATATTTTAAGTATCTGTAATACGGAGTTATTTTTCATGCAGAATTCGTTTGGGGCGCTTAAAATATCGCCCCAGTAAAAAGGTGATAGCATCGGAAATATGAATAGAAAGCTTTTAAATAAACGTTTCGATTGCCCAGGATCTCCCGTCACCATAAAAACAACACAATATTTTTCTATACTCACTGAATGAGGTTTCTGAATGACTACAGCACAGTAACTAGGCCGCCAGAGTAGCTTGATCTCAGCTGTTCATTTCTCCCGTTTATATGCGATATCCTTTTCCTCTGTTCTTATTCCTACCTCACCCCGTATCTCGTTTTCTTTTCGCTTTCTTCTGCGAGAAACTGCTTCAACTTTCTCAGCTAAAAGTACTTCCCAATTCATTCACCTTTCTGCCTTTCCTGCCGAACTGTGTTTTGCCTTTTGTTTTGCCTTAAGAGTGAACCAGTTTCTTACGAAGTTTATCTACGCGTCCCACGTCTTAAGAGTACTCTCATTGGATACAATTATTCGTAGTAGGTAAACAATAATTTCCCTTCGTTCGCCTCGTCTTTGGCCCACGTACAAAGGCGTGCGCAACAACGTTATCTCGGGGATGGCCTACGCAAACTGAACATAGCCTCCGCAACAATTGCATCGTAATTCAAATCACGAGGATGTGTGTGGCCATTGCTTGCAGATGCGCGACCGCGAGCGTTCCAATTTTCCAGCCACGGCTTTTTTGTTCTTCTAACGAACGTTTCGTCGAAAGACTCGCCAACAGACACGCACATCAGGCGAACGGGTTTCTAAAGCGGCACACTCTACGAATCGGCGACAGTAACGAGCAGGCATTCCTGTTTCCATCATGGCCTCTCGAGACTTGGGGCAGTCATCAGGACTGCTCCGATTGGCTGTGGGAGCCTCGTTGAACGCCATGAGGATAGCCTGCCTTGGGCGGCTTATGCGGCTTCGGGGGATTTTTGCTCCCTCATAACACTCTGGGTAACGATTTCCCTCATTTCCTGCGGTAGTGGTAATGAGACCACTGAGAGATTTCTAGAAGCCGCCGTGACGAGCTACGATGCTGCGGATGTGTCTTTATGGCCGCACATCTCGGCGCCTTCCCGCAGAGAGAGCGCCCGCTCTTCTGCGGCGCCGCAACTAGGACTGGCCCCCATCGGGCCTTCTGCCTTTTTGCCTGCCGGTTGTAAAAAAAAGGGCTTCGCTGCTATTCAATTATGCGGTGACCACAACGAGTGGCGCTTGCCGAATAAGCGTAGAACTTTTTTTTAAATAATGTTTTGAGGTGTGTTCTGATTTTTGAAAATGAAGTCTCGGGGGTAATTCGCTTTGGTTTCTGCCGTCCTGTCCTTTATGTGCGGAACTTATGACCGGTTGGTTATGGACTTTGCTCCCCCGATGGAGGTCTGCAGTTTGGGGTTGGAATGGTCGTTAGGAGCAGATTGTTTCGTGGGGAGAATATTTTCCCTTCGTTCCCAAAGTTCTGGATAGGCGCGAATGCGAGCGCGGGCGTACAATGTTTGTTCTGTGCCTTCGCGGCTTGTAATGGGGATGTCCAAATGTTTTATTCTGGAAGGCTGTACTGCCGTCATTAGCGAAACTAATTTTGTTAGAACACGAGAAATGATGGCTAGGTTTCGCTAAATGCTCAATATTGTTGCCCAAGGATTTTCAAACGAAATGTCATCTTTGTGTTCTTCTAAATATACGCTCTACTATTCCAACTAGCGTATATGTTTGCGGGAGAGCGAAGGAATTGGAAAGAGTCAAATGTTTTTCGCAACAACACCAGCAAGGTTCTTTACTGAGACGATAGAGTACGGGCGAAATAAATAAGTTCCTCAAATTTTTTGAGCGACCAGCTGGCCAATTCAAATTAATTGAATAAATGTTGATACCACTTGAACATATGGTATTACGGTCAGGGATAACCGGGACACCGCAGAAGGTCGAGTGTACCGCGCCATTAGGACGCATGATATTGCGCCTAATTAAGTTGATGGGAAGTTGAGAAGGAACGAATGACGAGACGGGTGAAGGTGACGATAGTAGAAATGAAGTTTTTGGGCGAGAAAACAAACGATTCATTACATGAGAGCCAGCTTTCAAAGTTGCCTATCGAGCCAAAAATTTTCTGATAACATGAACACTAATGAGTCAAATTATAATGGTTCACTCTACGAAATCTGGAGCGACTATTTCTTCGCAATGCACCTGGAAGAGTGTGTGACCTACGGAGGGAGCAGCTAGGACGGGCGAAAATTTTTCAACACACAAACAAACACACAAAAAATAACTTTTTGCTCGTTGTTCACCGTGCTCAGTGCCACAGCGCAGATAGAGTTTTCGGCCAAAACGTATTGTGAGCCCCGTCATTCGTCTAGCTCACTCCGTACATTACCTCGATTGAATTTCCCAACTGCTTGCCGGGAAGCAGAGGCTCCAGATTTTTTACTGTATTCATTAAATGCTTCCGACGACCCGAAATACATGCCGGTTTTATAATCCCAAAATGCATAAAATTGACGATCAAATAATCACAAAACAAATTGACGAACAAAAAATATTTTAAGGCGAAAGCGGTCTTTTAAAAATACCGCTGTATATGGATTTTTATGCCATCTGCCTTTAGGTGAGGCATACATTGCAAATAAATTGAAAGCATTAGCAAGTTTTATTTTTGTAAATATTATTAGCAAGGTAACCATTTTTCACTGCTCTTCACTTCACTGGTCAGACGAGCAACCTATAGTAAATCCTTATGTAACACATTTGACGGTGGTGCGTAAAAATTCAGTAACTTTCGACTCGAAGGAAAAGCCAAAAGAGCACAACGTCTCAGGACTTCGACTTGAATGCTTCTTGATTTTTACGCACCACAGTGTCAGGTGTTTTGTTATAATTAATCATCACGAGCTCGCGTGCACTTTCACTGATGCTTTTTTTTGCGTTTTTCCGTAGTGGTTTGACGGGGGTTGCCGCCCCACCGCCTAGATTTGGCGGGGATTTCCCGTGTAATAACATGGCCAACACGAACAACCGCGGCATCCATAGCAGCGGGCTGCGAAACACTGGTTCTCCGACAACAGACACAAAACACGTGGTGGGAAAACCTGCGTTTAGGATTACAGGAATTCAAGTCCTGTCAGTTTTGCTCTGGATGCCCAGTGTATCAGCGTGCGTTCATGTAATTACAATTGTCTAACTTCCATTGAAAACCACAGGTTAGAACCCGTACTGCAGTGGGAATTAGTAAAAAGAATTGGTGAATATTTATGCAGCCTGAGCTTAGTATGTCTCTACGGGCGGCTTGTCTCCCAGCTGAAGATGACCAATTTAGCCAGTGCGGTACAACGCTAGCCTGGGGTCTTTAACGCGTACCACACACTATAGTGATACGCAAACATTCTTTGTTCTTTTAAGAAGACAGATGGGACAAACGGACGGACGGACGGACGGACAAGGCTAGACCCTAAGGAGCTTCGCCCCTAAAAAAAACGTCGAACGAAGTGTTCTCAATAATCAAGCAACTAGCGGCTAAATTTACATTGGGTCGTGAGGTCCATTCCCTGTGTTGGAGGTAACGCGTTGCTAGTAACGACGCTACTGGTAACGCGTTACATTTTTCGCTAACGCAGTAACGTACTCGTTTGTATTCTGAATGACTAGCGAGTAAAGTGTTTTCGTTACTTTTTTACGATATTGGCTATCAAATTACGTTACTCGTTACTCGTTACTTTTGACCAAAACTGGTGAAATACATTCGGTATTTGGGAAAAGGTCACGACGCCTCATCTAACGTTTAGAATAGCAATCTTGTGCATAAAACTGGAGACGTTGGGGGAGCTAAATTTAGGTCACTAAGCTCGATGGAGGATCTAGCTTCTCTGCTCGAGGGGCAACTTGCCAAGACTTCTGAACCTTCGATTTCCTAAAACGGTGGGTTTTCAACTTATCAGTTCATCTATTCACCCATCCACCTCAAATTCCTGCATAAGATTAGCGCTGCACGGAACCAGCATCCGTCACAGTAAACTTTAAAAAGAAAAAAAAACTCACTTCTTGAAGGCGAAAAAAACATTCGGCTACCAGCTAATTCTGTTTGTCCTCCTATTTTTATAATTTCATAGTGCCACCATCCACAAGGCTTCAACGGACGACTGCATTACAGACCCTCCCCGCCCCTCCCCCTCCTCCTCTTCCCCTCTGCTTTGTGCAGCAGAGGTGGAGAGCGGGGGGAGGGGGGGGGGAAACATCCGTTTACAACAATGGACAACTAGTGGCGAAGCGATTTGCTCGTTTCTCTAGTTACAAAAAAAAAAAGAGACACCCTTTGTGGAATTTTTTACCCTCGCTCTCTCTCCGCTGCCTGAAAGTTCCTGACCCACTTTTGTACACAGAAGAATCTTTCGCTTGATTAGTCTTTAATTCTCTAAGGTCATAATACAAAATAAAATAGTTTTAAACCTAAAAAAAACTTCCAAACAAAAAACTATTTTTTTTTGTAGAAAAACTAAGAACTATTGCTGACAAGAGGCAGCAAGTGATTATAACCGGTGGGCTGGTAACCGGTGTCCTGTTCCACATAGCGAGGTAAATCAGTCTCTGGTAATAGAGTGAACCGGACTGTTACTTAAAACCGGCGTAAAAATGAGGGGTGTTGGTAGGCTGGTTATGTTCCAACAGTCCCCGTTCGCATGCTGTAGTTTATCAAAACCGATTCACTACCCTCTCCGACTCATTCTGCGTGTGAGATGGACATGAATAACGAAACTCCGTCGCCATGGCCAGGACTCAATGAAATGTATCAACTAAAGGAGACGGAATCAGGTAATTTACAGTTTCAATGCCTACTCTGAATGTCGAAAATTATGCTGCTTCGCCAATCAAAACACTCGAAGAAAAAAGTAAAATAAAAGTAACGTTCGTTATTTTTGAAAAGTAATGGTAACGGTATATCGTTACTTTTGCAAAAAAGTAACGTAGCTCAATTACGCGTTAATTTTTACCAAACGAACGAGTAACGCCATTTCGTTACTTTTTTCGGTAACGGGCACAACACTGGCCTGAAGGCACTGTGTTAAGCCAATGGACCGACGCCTCAGTGACAAGTTTTGGCGGGGAAGTCGACTGCATGCTCGACATTGTTGACGAGGAGAAGCGCTCGTACGCCGTTAACAGCTTCCGTGAGTACTACGGTGCTGTAGCCGAGAAGTGGAGCTGCACCGCAGTGGCGTCACAAGGGGGGGCGGGGGGGGAGCGGGTGCGGACCGCCCCGGGTGCAGGGGCTCAGGGGGGTGTCGCGGCGGGCCACGAGGGGGGGGGGGGGGGAGTCGTGGGAGGGTCACGCGACAGCGGCGGGGGGGGGGGGGGTGTCGCGGCGGGCCACCGCCCCGGGTGCCGCTGGCCCTCGTGACGCCACTGCTGCACCGTCCAACGAAATATTGCGGACGACTTGCAATGCACCAGCTATTCGTTTTGGTATTGGGTGCAGATCGTCAACTCGAACGTGAAGGCAGAACTACCTCACATGTTCGAGATCTACAAGCACTTGTTCACACTCGTCGTGCAGCGAGGACATGATATTATCCAGCTAGAAGAGAGTTCCTGGCGTATCAGGCCTACGCTGTGGAGGAAATTGTGGAGCCACTACAGTTTTGGAGGATGCATGCATGAGAGTGGCCCATCCTTTCACGTTGCGCACTGGATCAGCTGGATCTTCCCATATCCAGTGCGAATGTCGAAAGAGCATTCTCAATGTTTCGCGTGGTCAATCGGAAGGACCGTGCTGCGGTGACAGACACTAACATTAGAAAATATGCCTGCATATACTACAAGAGGTTGGAAATATATGTCACCACTAATGTTGCAAATATTGACTGTGCAATAAAAATGTCTTTGTGGTTGCATTGTCTTTTATTGTTGTACATGCCGTTTTTTTTTAAATATCAATACTATACGACCCTAAAATCCGAAAAACTCCGAATTCTGTGTACTGTGAAGGGACGCACCGAAAAAGTACGAATTGCGAAAACAAATAAACTCCGAAAAACGCCTTCCGAATTAGCTAAAAAATAAACTCCGAAAATGCAGAACCCCAAATCCAACTTACTTAAAATATATAAAAAAAAAAGTTGTATTTCAAATTCTAGCCATTCCGGCGTGACCTCTACATCAATTTATTTTACCCGCAAAACTTAACAAGAAAATGGACGCCACGTGACCTCTACAGACATTCACTTTTCGCTGAAATTTCACTCATGCGACCTATAGACCAATAGACCGATCTTGCCAGGAGCTGCGCGACGCCACCGCTGTTGCGGTGCATTCTGGTAGCTGTAGTTATCTCCAGTTTTCAGCTCGCATCAGTTAACACGAGACCTTTGATCGGGTGTTTACTCGCGGTTTTTAGTGGGTGTTTGTCTTACCGAAAGAAAGCAGCCACCGGAAAGACTGATTCGATGAAGGAAAGATAACCGAACAGAGCAACAGAAAAGAAAGCGCTTTTCATTTTGTTCGCGATTGGCTTCCTAGTTTCTGTCCACGTCATTGAACGTTAGCTAAGGAGTGTAAGATCACAGGAAACGAGACATAATAGGGCGTTCCGAAGGGAGTAATACGTTGGAACCTACCTGAGCACTGGCTCCGTAGTGGTCTATCTCAAATAAGACCTTGCACGGCTTTGCGGTGGCCGTTTTTAACGCTTTTTATCAATGATTTTGGTGGTTATAACTGTTATTGCGACATGTTTCAAGCACAGCTGTGCTTGAAAAGATCAAATTAATTACTAGAAAAGTAGCGATTCCCGATATGCATCTCTCGAAATTAAAGCAACTTTTTAGAAAGCAGTCTTTATTTTTTGCTTCACACAATACGTGAAAATACCGCGTAATTAAATTTTCAAGTGCAACACTTACCGCCAAAATGGCATGTAGAAAACGCCACGTATTTGTGGTCGTATATTATGTCCCAGCTTGATTTTCGCTGGCGTTACGGATACGTTAAATATTAACATCAGCCAAAACCGAAAAAAAAACACCGTCAGGCGGCGGTTAACGTGTCCGGGCCCTGCCCCCCCCCCCCCCCAAAAAAAAAAAAAAAAAAAAGGTGGAGATGAAATTTTACTGAAAAGCTCATCTCTACCCAATATTATTAGGCATCTGGCATGGTAGCTTTATTTTTTCACAGATGCGAGTTGTCATGGCTCGTTAGGCATAGTCTTTCTGTGGATTGTGTCTTGTTTAAGTGGAGGCTTATCTCCTCAGTTAGTTAGTACCCTGTCGCACAGGTGTTGAACCAGAACGAAATGACTTTCAGAAGACTATCGCTCTTTGAGGCAGTATATTTAGCTGTTCTTACTTCATTGTCAATACAACCATTACGGTCCCTTACAAGCTGTTTCCCACCGACAGACTCGACGCTTTTCCGCGGTGCTACACCGATCCGCTGGTTCCTTGAATTTTCGCGTTGTTTGCCAATGAACTGGATGTTTACTTGCATCCAAGTATATTGAGACGTCCGAGAAGACGGAGGAGTTGAGTAGTGGCGTCGTTGTTTTTCCTGCGGCCGCTATGGGACCATAGCGTGAATGACTTTCTCATGGCAGAGGACGACGAAGTGATTCTAATGCGGTAAGACTGCTGTAACTGTTTCTCTGAGCTTGCTGAAAAACGAAAGCATCACAAACAACACAGTATTATGAAGTACACAAATTACAGGGGAATCCAAGCCAATGCTTGGTCGTCCCAAACGACGATACCGGATGATCAAAGGCGTACGGCAACCCTTTGCAGCCGGGAAGGCGGACATGGGTGACTACTGGCAGCATGGTAAAGGCACTACTTCCGGAATGCTGGCGCATGTATAGTTAGAATTTTTTCTTTATTTTACAACCCACGTTGATTCGTTTGATCGCTCGAATTTTTTTATTAGCGTAAAAAAAAACATTTCAGATTTTTGTGGAGCTTGACTTTTAGTTTCGCACATTTTTCATGGTAAGTAAACAGTAGGGATTTTTTTGTGACTGCGCAATATGGCGATTTAGATCGGAATGGATGGACAAAGCTAGAGCGTCAGACATTGTTCCAACAGCGGTTCCATAGTGACGTCACGCACGAAAGTCAACGGATGACGCCTGACGTCTGATCCAAGGAGGTTATAAGCGGCAGGAGGTGGCGTCCGTATTCTCCATACATGAAGCGAAGTGTAACGCAAGTGGGCGTGGCCACGAACTCTTCTCAACCAATGGGGAGCTTGTCAATGGGTATGATTGGGGCAAACAACCCTCGTTGCCATGGCATTTCCGTGGCAACGCTGTTATTTGCCCCAATATTTGATGGCAGCGATGGCGGCGTCCTCTGAATCGATGTCGAACGGGCGAGATTTGGAGCCCAAACACTTGCCTGACCAGTAGGAGGTCGGCGTGTAGCGAACGCTCTCGACACCGCGTGACCGTGTCTTGAGCGTCGTCTCGAACGAGTCGTCGTAGCGCGGCTTTGGAAAGCGATCGCGTGTCAGTCGTCGTACGCAGGAACGGATGTTCCTGCGTACGATGATGCAGACATATGGATGTCTGCATTCCCTCAATGTTCTGCTCCGAATAGTTGTTTGCACCACCGACGTTAGTTCTTGCTCCAAAAGCTAAAGACCATGGCGACATTTGTCTTAAATTCTAGCCAGGCGACATTAGACGGGTGCTGAACTAGCGTCAGCCTATGTCGTGCGTGTATGCTTTCGAAGTCCATTGGTTACCAGCTGCTGAAGTGTTTCGGTGCAAATTCGCATAGAATAGCGACGCAGGGGCGGCGCAGTTTGTAAAGCTAATATTTTTCAAGCAATTAGTTCCTGTCAAGTGGGAGGTTGATCGGCCCGTTGGTTGTCGCTCCTAGGTTCATGATCTATTGCGGCTTCCTGGAAGACATTAATAAGGCGCTCGTTTAATTACGACGGCACGAGGCGCTGAAGAGGGCCAATATGTCGCATCGAGCTTAATTAAGTCACAGCTACAAAATACTGACCACGAAGGGTGCTTGACAGATGGTGTCGTTTGAACGGGTCGGACGTATTGTGCGTTGTCGGTTTCTAGCCACGATTCTCGTAAAAGTCGCAATCTCAGTGGGGAAAGCTCTGAAGTGTTTAAATGAGGCTGGCGAGGGTGAAGAGAGGGTTTAGAGCTGCCAAACGGGGCGTTGTGTTCGCTGGTGCAGTGCGTTTAATGATGTGAGAGATTTTATTGCACTTGTCTGGCGTCGCCTGTAAAAAATAAAATATAAAATAAATCGGTGAATAAGTTATGAGAGTTATTACTGCCGCGCGATTGAATATCTGTACGCCAAGTTCAGGACCTAACAGGTCTCCCCGCTTCCTTCTCGTGGTCTCTACCCCTAGCTGGTTGAAGTCTTGTTCGGTTGATTCTTGAGGACATTGGAGACACCACTTTTTGCTGACTGCGTCCCGTCTTCTTCACAGCAGCCGGCAGTACTTGGGGTTCGCTCCGGGTCCGCTTTACTTTGGCTCAACCCCTGCACCATCACTGTCGTCATTCACGTCCTGGTTTATCTTAGTTTTTTAATACGTTAGCATTTATTGTTCTTGTCCATGCAGCCGTCTTTCCTTTGGACGGCTGTGGTTTTGACTGCACTGGACTGGACAGGTTCTGTAAAGCCGAAGCGCAGTTCCGCCGTGCTCAGTTCGTTTGCTCGCTTCGTCCACTTTCACCCATTTAATGGTACGTTTACACTTGTGGATCCGCCAGCGAATCCGCCCAGCTTTGCCGCTGGCAAGAAACGCTGGGCGGAAAACGCGGCGGAGAGCCGTTTGGGTCAGGGACCTATTTCTGCAACTGAACGAGGCGTTTCGCTGACCGGAAGTGACATTCTTGCGCAGCGCGACGCTGCCTACGTCACGACTTCCGGCAGCAGCAGCGCCCGGGAGAGACGGCCGAGGTGAGAACTCTCGCGCCTTCTTGTCATATCTGACGGGATGTTACGAGAATAGCTGCTGCATCCGGCGCCGCCGCCGCCGCTCGAGGGAAATAGATGTAAACGCAATCCGCTCGTCGCCGCCGCCGCCGGGAGCGGATCCGCTCCCGCGGCAGCGGGTTTCTTCTCAGGTGTAAACGTAGCATAAGAAGGAGTCTTCTGGCACGCTTTCAATGAAGCGCTGCGGGAGAAGAAAGAAAGAAAGAAAGAAAGAGAAGAGAGAGAGAGAAACTTCAGTTACACCGCCCATGTCCGGGCGAATGGGTCGTTGGATGCGGGAGCGGAAGTGGAGGGGATCGAGCGGCCGTGGCAGTGGCACTATGAACGCGGCAACGTAAGACCGAGGCGTAGCGACGACACCGTTTGCGTGCAATTGCCGACGACCGGGAGGAAAGATTAGCTCTCCGAAGACAACAGTACGCGTGCCGTAGGTGGCTACCGGGGGAAGCTGTGTTGGTTGCACTGTTGTTGTTGATGTTAAGACGTTTATTTAACCAAAGGATTACACCGGGATCAGAAGTCCAGCGAGACGCGGTCCAAGCTTTGGCGTTGAGTCTAAGTCCCTGGACGAAAAGGGTAAAAGGGGGATGAGGGTTACACCGAAGTTCCTAGCCCGCTTAGCGGTACTGAGTCGAAGAGCGAAGTCAGAATTCGCGTCCGGCGCTCGCAGTTACCGAGGGGCACCCAGTCGTCGTAACAGGTCGGTCGTTCGTCGTCGGGCAGAAAAGATCAGGCGGCGGTGCGGTGCGCTGCCAATGCTGCGCAATCCCAAATTAAGTGATGAATCTTGCATAAGGACTCTGGGTCCTTGCGACGCTGGCAACTGGAGGCCGGGGTAGTGCAATGTGGATCAGTTTTGCGCTTGCAGGTGGTGTCAACGAATTGAAGCACGTAGAGCGGGAGGGCCCCTCCGGTACAGATCCGACTTAAGAACACCATCTGCGCTCGCCGAAAGACCCCGTCGGTGATCGGAAGCTGCTCCATGGTCCAGATGGCTGCACTCAAAACCACCGACGACCGAGAGAACAGACTTGCACTCCGAACACAGCAGTATGCGGAGCGTTGTGAGGTTCAAATTCCCACCCTTCGCTAAGTAGGAACCCTGGCGCTAAATGCTAACCCATTTCATCGAGAATCAACTTAGTGACAGCCGAAATTCTGGCCTAATTCTGTGACATTTTTTGGATTGATATGTCTCTTCTGGTTTTTATTCGTTGTTATTTCGTCCACCTTGTGTTCACTGAACACTTCTAACATCATAATTATCACAAGCTGCGTTTACTTACATGCGACAGTAGCGCATTGCATCAAGATGACTATTCTGATTAGTTAGAAGAGGAAGAATTAAGAAGGCAAGGTGCGTGTGATTGTTGCCTGCTCAATTTAAAGCGCTACGATCGCATTCATGTAAACGGAGCCACAGTGTGTTATAGAACGGTAGATTCATAGTACTGGGAAAGGGAAGCCATTAATATGACGAATGGTCAGAAAAGAGGTAGGTTTACTCTAGATGCATGGTATATTTGTGGATACCAACGGAGGCTATTATTCGAAAGACCATGACGCCGTGCCCGACGATGCAGCTATGTAGTACTGAGGGTCGGTACTTGGGAACCTTTACTGCTATGTGGAGTTGACGGGTTAAGTACGAATTGAGTTTTGATTGAAAATGGACATGAAGTTACCTTGCTTTCTTTCTCTTCAGTCATGTACGGGTTACCCCAAAAGTCACTAAATACCGTTACTTGTTACTGCCTCAGAAAGTAACTAAATACGTTAGTCGTTACGGTTCTCAAAAGAAACGCGTTACTTTACCTCAAAAGTAGCGAGTTACTTTTCTCATTACTTTGACACCAAGTACACAATTGCTTTTGTTTCATGGTTTATTGTTTTCCTTTCAGTAGTCACTGCACTCAAGCAATAGCTGCTTCTTGAAATTTTTATCAGGTATGTATCTCCACTTCATTGATAAATATCTCCGGTAACGCCGAAGAGTCGTTCTACTGACGCACTTGAACAAACGGCAGTGTTGTGCTTCAGGAATAGTTGGTGAAACTGGGACTCCCCTTTATTTTTTGTTCTCTCTGCTTCTAAAGCTCGAGGTAGACAATGAGTTTTACATTCGGTTCGTACACGATCCTGGGAAGTTCAACCAAGAAGAGTGGCTGTCTCGGCTAGTTGGTTGGTCATATCATAAAACTTGTGCGTGCTCAGAAAAAACGAGGACGAAGGGAGGACAGCACACAAACGTGGCGCAACTTCCTACTGATTTTTATTGACGCATGTTCTCGTATTTGTAGTCAGCCCTCAAAACAAAACACAAAACAAAATAACCATCACAGAGACATGAGCAGGGTACAGCATTATCTCGCTCTCAGGAAAAGCAGGTTCCTTTCCAGATAGAGCTATCAAAGACATAGCGACACACATTTCGCCTAAGTAATCAATGCGTTCAGCTTCGACAATTTTCTGTGTTATCTTAGTTTTGCTTCTTAAAACATAACGGATCTATCAAACGTTGGGGCACAACCGCATGTCCTGTTGTGTATGTGAAGAAAGCCACCTTTGTGTTTTCACACTTTGCTACAGTGTTCGCGAAGCCGATCGTTTAGGCAGCGCCCCGTCTGCCCGACGCACTGCCTGCCACAAGACAGCGGAATGCGATATTGCAGGCAATCTGTGCAGTATACAATTTTGTTAGGTGCTTTCTTTCGCATCCGTGTCTGGCAGGCACGTCAGGCTTTGTTATTTGCAGAGGTTCATGAGCTTATTAACCGCGGAAAACACCATCTTTACGTTTCACTGCATTGCTACTTTCTTTAAATTGTGCGACACTCGGTGAATATACGGTTATACGGTATCACAACAACTTTTTATTTTCTGTCTGACCTGCTGGCTCCCTCTGTTCCCTTCGAGACAGTGCTTTTCTAGAAGGCCTTCAGGAACCACAACAAAAATGTTCTTTGGATATCCAGCTGCGGCCAACCGTATTACTTGCTGCTCAAAATCAGTAGGAGTCAAATGCTCACAGGACTTTTTTAGCTCATTGGCAAAACAGAAGTTGACTATGCTTCTTTTGGCCAGAAGGAGCGGCTTATTCGCACGTGGCTCGTAACACGAACAAATGTGGTCGTCGGTTCAATAAGCAAACCTTATTGGATTCGCTGGGTGAATGACATTCCCAGCTGTATAGTGCAGCTGGTGTGTTCAGCGATAAACGATGCTAAGCTGTCATCCTGTTTAGTTGTGTTTCGAATTGACCATCAGCCTTTGTTCCGATATATGCTTACTCAGGTTAAAACTAAAACTAGGCTGTTTAAACGTAGTTATACCGTTACCCCTCAAAAATAACGAAATACGGTTACTCGTTACTTGGCCTTAAAAGTAACTAAGTACTTTGCTTGTTCCTTTTCGAAATAAAAGTAACTAAGTACGTTCTTGTTACTTTAAAAAGTAACCGCAGTTTGATACTTTAAACCAGGGGTGCACAACTGAAAACTTAGGCGGGCCAAAATTACGTTTATTAAAAACTGTGCCGGCCGCACCTAGCGTGACGTGTTGCATATTTCGGCTGCGGTCAGGCTTCCGATACCAGGAGTCATCGCACTCGTTACCGTCTTTAGCACATCTCGCAATGTCATGTCCGTCATGGCAGATCGAAGGTGGTTCTTGTTGAGAGTCATCAGTGCGAAGGTCTGCTCACAAACATACATGCTCCCGAAAAGGGATTACAGTTTCAAGGCGTGGTCAACCAGGTTTCGTACTTGTTCTCGTCCAGGTTTTTGTTGAACTGATGCGGCTGAGATTCGCGATGCATTGTCTTCAGCGCTGGTGGACACTGGAGGTCGATGAGCTCCAGTTGCATCGTCGGATCGGATTCCTCCAATCTGACAATGCAACCCCTAAGAATCCCAAAAGGAGGCGCGAGGATTGATAGCCCCGTGGTGAAAGAGGGAAGGATCTCTGTTGAGAGAGAGCGAGAAGATTTTGCATTCTGTTTACAAACATGTTGAAACAGAACCACACCACGGACAGGGATGGCTGCACGCGCTGTTTTATTGTTGTCAGCGGGATTAGTGGAAAGTAGTTACTTCGCCGAGGACTGAGAAAAGTAGGTCAGAGGGTTGCACTGCTGCTTGCCAAGCGGAACGGGCGCTTGGCGGATTGAATGGCATAGTAAGCAGCTTTCTGCGCTGAGCTGGGCCGCGGGCCGCTAAAAAAGCGCGCGCGGGCCGCATGCGGCCCGCGGGCCATATGTTGTGCACCCCTGCTTTAGACCCATGTTACAAATAAAAAACAAAGCCGAGAACGGCCAAAAAAAACACGCTTCTCGTTTAAGGCTTCTTAAATTATGAGGCGCTGGACAAAACCAGCCTTCTGCGTTAAGTACTTATTTCGAACTCGTTTTGTTCGCGTTCCGCCCGTTGAAAAGCAGGCGGGAAGCGCCTCAACATGCACCTCGTATCGCTGCGTCGCAGTGATCTTCCGCAGCAAAAATGTCGTCTGCTTACATCGCTGTCACCATGGCAATAAACGCCGAATTACCCCTTTTCGGACGGCGCGTATATCACTAAAAGCGTGCTACCCCCCCCCCCGGCTCGCGTTCACGCCGATTTGCGGCGGCAGTCTGCCGACTGCTCATTACAAACTAATAAACTTTGGCTAGCAGACGACGTTCGGAAAATCGGCGATCGTTGCCATGGTGGCGGCGATAAAAGCAGACGGCCTTTATTCTGCGGAAGAATACTGTGGCGCAGCGATACGAGGTGCGTGCTGAGCCGCTTGCCGCGTGCTTTTCAGCGGGTGGAACGCGAACCAAAGAATAGGAATGTTTCTCACTTTACACAAGCTTACTGGCACTAGTGGGACTCAAGGGTAATCGCACGCCACGCAACTGGCCAAGCAACTCCTTTGTTGCGGTGTAATTTCTAAGAACAAGAGCGAGCGTTTTTATTCAATTTCTCCTTCGCAAAACTTTATGACGTAGCGGAGTGGTCGTAGTACCGCCCAGTGACGATATTTGAATGCGGCTCATAGATTGGACCAGGGCATTGCATCGGCGCTCGATTTGGGCTCGTGATAATCGATAGCTCGAGAAGCATTCGGATAGTGGCCCGTGTCCAATGGCTGCAATGACGACAACAGTTGAACCATAACAATGTGTGGAACTCAGCGCGTGTCCTGTGCCTTACCAACCCCAGCGCGTGGCTATGATCAACATTGGCGGCATATAATCTGCTCCAGGTACACGAGTCCGCTTGTTCTGTCTGCGAGTTGAGGGGTTTACGCTTCTCGTTTCTTTTTAATTTTTCCTGCGACTTCGATTGCGTGTGGTGAAAAACGAATGGGTGTTTCACAGGTTATTAACGTTAGGTATCCGTTTTAAGCGGTATTTGCGCAAAGTACAAAAATCGTTGTATCGCCCCTTTAGGGCAAAATGCTGGTTTACTCCAGCGCTTCATAACAAGCCTTACACGAAACGCATGTTTTTAGACAGGTGTTTAGAGATAGTTTTTTATTTACAACAACAAGGGTCTAAATTATCAAAATGCCAAAGTAACTAGGTAGAAGTAACTTGTTACTGGCATGGCGTCACGGGCATGTCTGTCTCTTCTTTTGGTATTGGGGGGGGGGGGGTGTTACAAAAGAAAATAAAACAATTTAATTTTAATACTATTCTGTACTCAATAACTCAATTTCTAAGTGAGACGTAAAAAAGGAAATAAAGCGTTTCTTTCTACCTGCACCACCTGACGGTATAACAGCTTTAATCCAATTTACAATAAAAATGAGGGCCGTAATTGGCCGAAAGTTTCTTTAGTTTTTAGAGCCAATTAAAAGAAGAAAACAAGAAAACAGGGATGCAGCTGAAACTTGGCATTGGAACGAACCTAGGAAAATCTTGCAGGCCTTTATGATATCTGTATTTGATATCATTCTGTAGTGAATTTTACTGAATTTTAAGTGGAGAGTAGAAACAAAACTGAAAAATAAAGTTCTCTCCAACCTGTCCCACTCGAGGTATAACAGGTGTAAACCAATTGAAAAAAAAAATTAAAAATAGCTAAATCGCTTTTGTTTTTTTTGTATATAAATGCCAATTTGAAAAAGGGAGAAGCGTCGCCACCCACGGGAACGAGCTTGTAATAACCGCGGGGATATGTTTATCTACAAGTTCCTTTTTTTTTCTTCGTTTTCATTCTTCATTTCTTCTTTCCTGGTGTTTTACTTGATCTGTTGCTTGTATAGTTTTGTACTGTAACGAAAGAAAGAAATATAATTGGCAATTAGTGATTGAATCTAGTTATGTAATGATGAGTTATGAGTGAATGTAATCGTAATAATTCTTAGCCAAATGTTAGAATAGGTATTAAATAATTTTTGAAATTGATTCCTTTTAAGGAAGTAAAATATTATTGTGCGAGGTCCGGATTTGTTATGTAAAGCTATTTTGATGGTGTGAATGGAGAAATAGAAAATTAGAGATGTAGAATTACAATTATGTGAAAAGGCATTTATCGCATACAAGTTTAGTTTTTACATTTTAAAGGAAAGATCTTCTTTTACATACGAATAATGTACTCCACCGCCATTGGAGATAATAGCATGCGCTGATGCTGCTAGCGACTACTAACCAGGTTCTACATTTTGTGACTGTTATTAAAGCGATTAAACATTTTGTGAATCTCCCCAGAGGTTACTACGAATTTGTCAGAAAACTCAGTAGGGTACATTTAACAAAAACGTCATTAGGGCTATGTTAATCATGGGCTAATTTTGGCGCAATTTGGCCTTAGCAGCCCTTGCGCCACAAAATCGCAATCAATCCATCAAGTAACTCACAGCCTGTGTGTGATTACATGGTTAAAGGCAGGCGTGTCTTCATAGGTACCTTTTCTCGCCCTATAGTCGCTTTAAGTCGGCGATGCATTTAATAAACAGAAAACCAGGCGCCGCTCAACCGTGACGAATATGTGTGTTTGTGTCATTGAAATGCGGAACCCTCTCAGACTTGTTGTCTAATCCCTGCGCGACATGTCAGCTATGTCATTTAGGACAACGAGGAGTAGTCCCGACGCCCGGTGCTAGGTCCAGCCGACAGCCTGGACCTCTGACATTCCCAGCATCTGAGCCGTAGGGCTTTCTAAACTAGCCCCGAGGAAATGGGATTTCAAAAAGGGCTCAGCGATTCGGAACAAGTACAACGGGGAAAATCAGAATGTTTACAGAAAGACCGACCCCAATTCAACAGAGGGCTTCGCGCAAAGAGCTTCTAGGCCCGATTGAATCGGAGCCGCAGGCCCGGGACGCCTGACTTTCAAAGGCAGCCCCTGTCGCGCCAATTGGCGACCACGAAACCGCCACAGGGTATGTCGTGCACCGTTTTCTGATGGGGCGGCGTGCTCTGGGACCAGCCCGGGCTAACCGCCGTGGGCTGGCTGCATGTAGGGGAGAGGGGCCCATTGGCACCTTCATGGATCGTCGGACAGGCGTTTGCAGGCATTTAGGCTTGCCAGTAGAAGCCTGAATGTTTAAGGTGCTTGGCACGTACCCGGGTTGCGACCACCGCTGTCGTAGTCAAGCACCCATTGAAGCGCGCAACGGGCAGTGTTAACTTTTCGGGAAACTTTGATACTCGCTTTGTCTTCTTTATGTTGGTGAGGTATACGATCTTGCTCGCTAGAATTCGCTCAGGCGGGATATCCGGCATTTTATGTTGTGGTTCATTACATTAAATCAGATATTGTTTTTGGTTTGAAAATGTGTGAAATGCACTTTAAAAGAAAGCTAGGTATGAAATGAAGCCTTTTCTGAGATCGAGGAGCACTCACGTGTTGTTCAGGGCTTTTCTGTGTCTTTCTTCATATGTAAAATCTCTATTACTTTTCCAAAGCTCTGTTTTTTTGTCAAGTAGTCACAGCTAATTATATGTTATTAACTTTTTGCGTCCAGCGTATCCGACTAATTGCAAAAAATGGACGTTTGGTCTACTTAGAGTGCTACCCTTTACTGGTGTCAAAGAATGGCTAAAGAGGCAAACGCAATGACAATACTCAATGAACTAAGGCTGACGTTGAGATGTATGCTGCTGAATAATAGAAAGATCGCTTGAAATGCACAAATAAAAGTTTTAGATATGAGGTCAATATGTGCTCTATATTTATGACGTCAATGGTATTATTACATCAAAGCGATCAACACCAATTGATATCGCTCGACTGTACTTCAAGCCTAAAACGTAGAATTATTTCGTCCTTTCGGTAATATTGCTGGCTATAATTTATCCTGTGCGTGTGGAGTATCGTACATGTTGGCGCACTAAGCATGGCATCAATAGCCTCATTACTGCGCCGGAAAGATCTGTGGCTTCAGATTCGAAAATTTCGGAAATAGCAACACATTTGAGTGACAGCAAAATGTGCTCCCCAGTTTGCAATGATACAAGAGTATTAGGAAGCAAAAAAAAAAAATAGCGCCGGAGAAATCCTTTTGAAAAGTACTAAAATAAAGTTAAACCAAAATATATTTGTAATCTGTTAATCAGAGATTAAAACCAAAAAAATATAACGTTTAGGTTACGGTTACGGTTACCGTTTCCTGTGGAGATCTGTTTCGGTACGTTTTTATACGGCTTTAATATTTACGGTTCCGGTTAGTTGTTACACGCTCGTTCTCCTAAAAGTTGAACTGACATATGTTTGTTTGACTTGCCAAAATCCCGATGACCGATCTAAAGTGGGAAAGAGCACCAGAGAGCCGTGGAGTTATGTCCTCTAGGGTTTGCATGGGACAGTTCTCACGTAACAATGCTTTTCCGAGAGCTGTTCGATCGAGGCACATGCGCATTTTCTTTTTTAAAACCGTGACCATATTGCTAGAGCTTTCAATGGGCTCAGTTACATTGATGATTACGCCTCAATTTTCCATGCGATGTAGCTCTGCCCTCACCTTCTCTTAAATATCCACGGCTACTCTCCTCGTAGGCCTCACGACCCTCACGCTGTCATGCTTCATCTTCATCGCCTAATCGACATCTCTCAGCTGACCGAGTCTACTGAACACCTCTGCAAAATGTTGTGCTGGCGGGTACAGTAGTACGAGGTGGACGTATTGCAGACGGCATGTAAACCTAAGACGTCCTGCTATTGTTCCGCTCATCGTCTGAGGCACATCGTTGTCTACAACAAAAAAGTTTCTTTTTGCGTCCTTAACGTTCGTTGAGAGCACCAGTTTTTTCTTAGCTTGCGAAGAAGCTTAGTGTCCAAAGAAAGCTGTGAGTTTTTTTGTTTTTTGAGCAAGTTGGTGACAGGTTCGCTGGTGCTTTTCGGAAGCCTTAAAACGTCATGTCTTAAAATGACGCAACAGTTTGCACCGGTGTCCAACTTGCAAGTCATATGACCATCAGTCTCGACCGTTGCACTCCACTGGTCTTTGGTGACAAGTGTGTAAGATAGACAAATGGGGAAACGACCACTGAAACTAGCCGCACCGGGACGACCCCAGTTTGTCCTCCTGGCGGCTTCCGCTCGGTGGGTACCTTAGCCTTACGATAGATGGCGCGGCGGCATACGGAAGGCGATGAACACGGGTTTGTATGGATTTCTGGGAGAGAACGTTATGTTTCAGCGTTATTTTTTAATTTAAAGTAGGCTCTGTTCATATATGTTCACGCACGCAAGTTCGGACGTATATTAGTTTTGTTAATTGTTTTATATGTTTCTGCTCAACTTATGTAGGGAACGGAATAAAAAAGATTTTGCAAAATAACATTATATCTGAAGAAAAAAGAATAGTACCCTATAACGGCATATTTAATTTTTGAAGTTTTATTCTATGTCATGTTTGGTGGCACCTACTACGCAAACTTCACATATAAAAAATTTCCGCTTTTTTGCACTTGTAATACGCCATGGGAGGTATTGATCTAAACATGTGCAACATTGTGCAGGTTATATTTATTGCTTTAAAAATGCGCAAACATGGCTCTTCTGACTCTTAGTCACTAGATTTCTGCATTGTTATCTAAACAAATTGAATAGCTACACCATTAAAAATTAAGTATATATTCATGTGAGAACGTTCTTTCGGTTGATATATAATTAATTGCTTTAGCTCGAAAACTGAAATTTTTACGTCGCTCTTAACTTTCCCTAATTTAAAAAGTAAAAAACAAACCGAAAGAATAAAAAGAAAACATCTTAATTTTTTTTAAATTTATAGTGCCAGTTTTTTACCTTACTCTTGTGTTTATTCATAAAAAATATGTTGCACCTATTTGTTTTTTTCAAAGTTACAGTGCTGCAAAGTGCAGCTTCCACGCGGCATTTTTGCCGAATGCCGCAGACGAGATTATCGTTTGATTCCGTGTTATTTAAAACTAGATATATTTTTGAGCTGTACTCGGATATTAAGCTCAAGTTCAAATATTTTTTTAATTAAAACAATACATGCGTTGATTTCCCTTTTTATTATTTTATCCAATAAGCCTGTTTTGCCCTTTAACAACACAAGATCAAGAAGCTTTAGCCGAACTGTTTCCACAAAAGTGGGACCAAAACAAATGTAATAGCTACTACAACATTTTATTTTGAAGAAAGTAGCAGAAAAGTGGGTGTAGCGGTGCAAATTATATGCGAATATTTATACATATATTCTCGATGAAGTGGGAACATTTGAGCCCAAGCTTGTTACACTGCTATTCATGACCATTTTATGTCCGACTAACCAAGGTGAACCTTCCATTCCACTGGCAGACTTTCAGTAAGACGTCCGTTAAGATTAAAACTATCTATAATCATTTATTTTAGAATTGAAAAAAAATCATAAAATAAAAAATAAATACGTTTACAAATCTCTGTAATGCAAAATTAGAGCACACCTCTTGTGGAGGAGGAGGAGGGGAGGGTACGGAGGAGAGGGTATGCCCCTCCTTCCTCTTTGTACCTTCTTCTCCTCCCCTCCTCCTCTCTTCCTCTAAATTTAGCGGGGAAATTGACGTTACATGACTTGATGTCGCGTCATTTATGAACACATTTAGTTTCTCCTCAAGATTTAGCGGAAAAATTAATGTCACATGACCTCCACCGAAATTCAATTCCCCGCTAAATTTAGCGGGGAATTGAATTGGTGTTGAGGTCACGTGACGTCAATTTTTCCGCTAAATCTAGCGGAGAAACTGAATTTGTCCGATAAATCTAGCGGAAGAACAGAATTTCCCCGCTAAATTTAGCGGGAATTGAATTAGTGTTGAGGTCCCGTGACGTCGATTTTCTCGCTAAATTTAGCACGGTTACGCCGACGCCCGCGCCGACGCCGACGCCGACGCCGCGAAACACAGAAACGGTCGCCCAAGAGCTGCGCTTTAAAAAATGCGTATCGATATCGACTACACTAGTTGCCCGCGTTGAGGGCGTCTTGAGAATTTGACGACGTGATGGGCGTTTAAGACGAGGACAAAAGAGAGACTAGACAACACGGAGCGCTACTTCAAATGTTTATTCTTGAAAACAAAGGGGGGGGGGCATATATACACTCCAACCGCTTCACCTCAGCCAATCTCAGGCCTCACCGTCACCCGCTAAAACGCTGTCTCCTTGTCTAACAAGTCAATGGAGGCAACGCTGACACATTGTGCTCCAGACTGTTTTATCAAGTCTACTTCTATTATTTCAATGACCGTCCTATCTTTGTGTCTGGATGGAGTCGCGCACGTGTTGAACAAGGGCTTGCACCCACAATCGTGACAATGAACTGAAAAATGACCGTCACGGTGATTATTAACATTCAAATTGTGCTCTCGTAACCTCTCATTTAAGCACCTGCCTGTTTGCCCGATGCACTTTTTACCGCATGACAACTGAATCACGTACACGACTCCTCTGCGCAACCGACAAACGGGTTTCTATGCTTCTTGCCACAGCACAGGGGGCCTCCGCGAAAGGGGTTCGTTAATCTGCACAACCTGGCTAGCTTCTCCGGAGCCGAGAAAACAACCTTTGTGTTCACTCGGTTAGCTATTTCTTAAGGTTGTGCGCAGTTTTGTGCATATAGGGGACAACCGCTATCTTTTTTTAAACTTGTTTCTCTTTGACTAAACCCGGACAAGGGTTATCTTGAACACCCAGCCTCCTGAGTACGCCTTCCGCAACAGACACCAGCACACTCTTGGGATAACCGGCTGATAACAAGCGCTCTGACCGCTCCCCAGACTCGAATGTGTCACATGGTTACACGGGCTGCGAAGGGCGTTCAAAAAGCACAACTTCACAATCCCTCGTTTGACGAGTTTAAAATGGGATGACTTATACGGCAACAGGGGCTTATTGGCACTAGGCTGGTAGGTCCAACAAACATGATGATCGGACAGGATTAGCTTGAGGTCTAGAAACTGTATGACGTTATCTATTGGAAGCTCATGCGTGTGCTAGAGGGCGGGTAGGGCGTCTCCAAAAGTGGACAAGAGACAGTTCACGACCGAGTGAAACCGGGACGTATCGTGGTCAAGAAAAACTAAAAATTCATCTACATACCTAGCAACTTTCCTTACATTAAAACCACTCAGGTCGTCCAAAAGGACGTTGTCATGACGGGCTAAAAATGTATCACTCAGAATAGGCGCTAAACACGACCCGATACATATGCCTCGTTTTTGAAGATAAACACCGTTATTCCACTCCGCAAAAGTCGAACTGAGATAAAATGAAAGCAAATTCAACAAGTTTTCCACAATCATGTCAGCGTCATTTTTGGAAAGCTACTAGCCCGTAGCTGTCAATACATTCTTCCAAAAACCCAACAGTTTGTCATGGGGTAAGGAATAATGCAGATCTTTGATAGCAAAAGAACAAGCTAAAAAACCCTTGTTAGTGTTCGTCTTCAAAAATTCAACGACCTCGTGAGAACTCCTGACCAAAAAAGGGTCGTCAATGCTTAGGATTTTTAGTTTTTCTAGCAGAAAGGCGGCAAACGCCTTCTGCCATTTCCCTTGCTCCGAAACTATCACTCTCTACGGGCAGTTTACTTTGTGGGTTTTAGCACTGAACAAAATTTGCAGGCACCCGCTCTTGCTATTTCAAAGCTCTTTACCAAATGGCCTAGTTCTAACCGATTGCACAGATTCCTTCCTTCTACTTTAAGCTTCTTCAGCGACACATCCTGCCGCTGAGTGAACACCGAGGAAATGGCCTCGAGGGCTTTGCTACCAAACTCACCCTCCGTCAAAACAACAAAACCTCCTTCTTTGTCGGCGGGGAGGACTGTCAGCCGTCGTTCCTTCAGAATGGAGGCCACACGTTTAACCGGCACGGGAAACGAATTCTGATTGTTATGAGGCAGCACATCAACACCCTAGGAAATGCATCTCTCAAACTCGTCCACCGAAGCGCACCTAGAGACCGCTCGGACAAGGCCAAGTAATTCCGGTGCACTCATCATTGGCTCGACGGAAACCTTTGGTCCTAAAGAGAGCACACATCTAGCGTCAACAGGTCGGTCCACTTCACTCACGGTCTTGACGTCTCCAGTAGCCGCAGGACACTTCTTGGGTACGCTGCTGCGAAATCGCTGAAACGACAGCTGCCAAAGAAACTCCGTGGTCCGGTCCACGATGATGAGGGATTCCTGCAGTAGTCTGTTCTCCGAGCGTGGCTTGCTGGGGTCCTGAAGACAAGTCCACAGCCGGCTCCTGTAAATCCGCAGCTGCCGTTACCATTCGGCTCTGAGGATCTTCAGTACCCTAGTTCTATGACCGGCTGACGGAGTAAAACCACCAAACAACTGCGTTACTTCATCCGGCAGAAATCTGCTACGAATGCAAAAGAAACCGTCCGAGCCCGGCAGGCAGCATTGGCAATCAGTGAAACTATAAAGAGAAGATCCAACGAAGAACAAGTAAAAGGGCCCGATGTACTAGAAATAAAACGAATCAATGCAATGTTGGATTCTTTTGGACTGAGCTTGGTAACTCGGATATTTGACGACATGACGGCGCTCCGTGTTGTCTAGTCTCCCTTTTGTCCTCGTTTTAAGCGCCATCATGTCGCCAAATTCCCAGTACCAACTAGCCCAACAATCTGCATTGATTCGTCTTGAGAAGTTCGTTTTTTCCCTCTTCAAACCAGATTGACGAAATCCACGAAGCACTCACCTGTGCTGCAATGATTCTAACGAGTGCGAGCAGATCGGCCAACTCCGAATGTGTCTACAAATCGGGAATGAACAAATAGAGTCTTTTGCCCGATCTTCTTCGGGAATTGCTATCCAGATATTACACGCTGCGAAAATTTCTCTGCTTTGCTATATTTTTGTATTTACTAAGATAGTCAGCACAGAATATACTATAGACTCTCTAGGACTCTGCTATGTCTGAAGGCGTTCTGTATAGACGCAACTGCACCTGACTGGCAACGCTTCGTTTGTTTATGACCGCAGCGCGCGTGTGTTGTCTTGTCTCATGATCACAAGTCTCCGTGACCTCCCAAAAGCATGATAGGAGAGAGAAAGAAGGAAACATAATGCTTTAATATTTTTTTATGAAGCAACATACAGAGTAAGTCTAACCATGCAGCATATCAGTTTCCAAAAACAAAATAAAACACACACATACAAAAAAGTCGTCACTGTTTTCGTAAAGTATTTCTTTAGGTTCACGAGGGGTGCGCCTCCGTCGGCTTCTAAGGTTCACGTTTTGTCTGGGCCTCTGCCTTTCCGACTTATCGCTGATTAGGTCGGTGCGGTTAGTATGTAGCGCGTCGCTTTTAGGGCTTGCGGCATTGCGCTTTTGACGCCGACGCTGGCTCCTTCGGATGCCCTTCAAACCTCCTGACTCTAAAATTGGCTTCATGGGTGGTCGTGTGGGTCTTTAGGCTTAGCGGTTTTGCTTAGCTTTCCGATCTGTCACGTCGAACGATGCAAGGCGACAAAACAGCTTCCGCATCGGTAGAACGTCATCCGTTCAATACAGCGACAACGCGACTATCGACTGTTTTGATAGGATATATTAGGGCCTGATTTTGTCTACTGCATCAAGAAGAGCTGGCTGCCACGTAGCTAAACTAAGACAATCAGAGAGCCGGATTTGAACTTACTCCACAAAGGCTTTCAAATTCTGCAACCGGAACGCTGCGCCCACGAGATATATAGCGTCAATCAGTTTGTGCATTCCCTATTTGCCACGTTCGGAGTTAACAGATTTTCTCGCGCTCGTGGGAATTAACGCAATACATGTGAGTGCCTAGAGGAATTCCAAAGTCTGGTTTAAAGAGGGGCAAAAACGGAATTGTCTAGACACTTTCAAGACAGCCAATGCGGAGACCTAGTGCTCTCGATATCTTTACTCGTTCCTCTTTTTTAATTTTCAAGCTCACATTATTTATTTTACTCGAATAAAAATCTAAATATTTCTTTAGCCTTATCAGACGTCCTAGTGAAAGTCTGCCAGTGAACTCACAGGTTTACCTTGGTCAGCCGGTCCTGCAACCGCCATGAATACTAGTTTAACAAGCTTGGTGTCTCAAACATTCCCACTTCATTGCTAATATGGATATAAATATATGCACATAATTCACATCACTGTTCTTACTACTTCCTGTAAAGAAATAGCAGTAGTAACGATTACAACTGGATAAAATTCGGCTAAAGCTCTTAGAATTCTTGTAACTTTAAAGTTCAAAACAGGCTTATTGATTGAATAAATACAATGGACGACCAACGAGGGTATATTGTTTTGATTAGTAGAATACTTGAACTTGAGCCCAACACACCAGTACAGTACAAAATATATATCTAGTCATAAAATACGCGGAATCAAAATATAATGTCGTCTGTGGCACTAGGGCAAAAACGCCGGCACGGAAGGTGCACTGTTGCAGCGCTGTAGCTTTGAAGTAAACAAAATGGTGCAACCTCTTTTTATGAGTAAGTACACTAGTATGGTGGAGAACCATCAATATAAATATCAGAAAAATCGAAAATGTTTTCTTTTTTGCCCTTGAAATTTGTTTAACTTTGGACTTCAAAACAAATTATGGAGCGACATAACCAATTAACGTTTTGAGATAAAGCACTGATTCATATATCCTTCGAAAGAACCTTTTAATCAGAATATATGGCATAAGTTTTAATGTTGGCGCTATGAAAGTGTTCTAGATAACGGTTCAAATATCGGGTGGTAAAACGTCAAAGGAGCCATGATTGCGCATTTCGGGCGCAAACAGTGTAATCTCCACAATGCTCTACGTAATTAAATCAATGGTTGATATGATCTACTATAAGTGCAAATTATTTGAGATCTCTGATATTTGTAGTTGCGTTGTAGGGGACACAAAACATGACATAAACGAAAACTTGAATAATCAAAGGCGTCTGGCGCACTCGATGTTCCTTTAAAAAATCATGTTTTTTTGTTTTCTTTTTTGCAAAATATTTTTTTTTATTACGCTTCCTACACGCGTTAAGAAAAATAAATCCTGACTTGCGTGCATGATGTTATGTGAGCAGAGTGAGTAGCACTTCCTAAATCCTGGTGAAACAAAATTATCGCATGATCATTTATCAACATCTCTAATGGAGTGTCCAAACCGCTTCGGTGGCTGGAGTCGTCTGCAAAACGTCTGACGTGCTCTGCTTTTCATTGTTTTGTTTTTGGTTTGCTCCCGAACACACTTGAAGCAGACGAATTTGGCGGTAGCAGACAAAATTGACATTTCTCGCCGTGTTTTGGCGCCTTAAAGTGCCTAGATTCTTAACGTATGGGTCGCTCCCGTTGTGTTCCGAACTGTCGGTCGACTTACGACACAAAGAAATAAAAAGCGGCGGTATTTAACGCAGGCGTTCTTGAATTCAGGTGACTCTGTCGTGCTGGACACAGTGTGACCACTGTGTAATGTGACGGCGTACCGCTGGCTTCAAATAATGGCGAACTATAGCTTACCTTGCTTGCACGTAAACAGCGGGAACTTACAAGCTAGATCGCCGAACAGACCTCCATGCGGCTTAGAATCGACGCCGTCGACGCATTGACGACACGCCGCACGCGACTTCTCAGCTCGCCTTCCTTTTGTCGCGCTGCGCGTCCTCTTGATTACTTTAACTTGTGTCACAAATCTGCGGGCAAAACAGAACCTTTATATCAAATCTATGATTCGTGTGCTCGATTAAATTTCCGTTTTTATGCACATTTTACGAAATAAATTCGCAGTGGTTCGCGTTGCGTAAAAATCAATTAGGATCCTTTGATTTTAGTTTCTTTGCATGGCCCCATGTGTGTGGAGCGCCGCGAACCTCCCTGTAGTGGGGACATAGTCAGGTCGCCCAACCGACTCTCGCTTCCCCACCTGCCTATCTTACACCCTGGTTGCCACTGCGTTGACTGTTAAAGCTTCCAAGAAAATATCCTTGTCATCTTGAACGTATTGGGGAGGAGATCGAACAGTCACGCCTCCAGCGGCACGCTCCAGCTGTGGGGACAAGTCGAATTTTCTTGTTTTGTTTTTGATCAGCCATATCGAAGATGACGATTCGAAGGCCTCTCCTCGTGCGACTAACGCGCCGGTAAGAGCGAAGCGTTCGCGCCCAGACCGTGGATGACGAGGTTAAATTTCTTTGTTATGCTGTGTTATTAAACACCGGGCTGCGGAGACAACAAGCTCGATAAATCCCCTTCTATAGTTCGATCCCCTGCCCAATAGTTTTCGTGGCTCTCTTCCTTTTGAATTTACACTTCGTGATTTTTCCGACGACTTGCATATTTGTGCCTAGTGATTAAGCACCCCCCCCCCTCGCCCCACGCATTTCTTGCATGCTTTTCCTTTTGCTAGACACGTTTAGCCTCGGTGTGTTTTGCAACAACACCTACTAGAAGGATTCCTTTTAGCTGAAACCGTGTTCACTTCCTTATCATGAGCAACCAGACTTGCACACGTTACTAAAAAAAGTAACTGATTGCCATTACAATTACTTCACTGTAAAAATTAAACGATTACAATTACAATTACAGCCTAAAAAGTAATAAAAATTACTCCTAAAGTAATCGATTACTTCCCACGTTACTTTTCAGTCAACTTTTTTTTATTACACTTGCGTAATCCTTAAAGTCTCTCGCTCAGTTGTTCTGAAAAAAAAACAGCCTTTCCACTCTCGTGAAGAAGGCAGACCAGCGGAGCTGTACTCGATACACTGTGTGCTTCTTTTTCGTCGTCGTCTGTTTTTCGCGCTGTTTCCCACGATGAATTCCCACCAACGCGCCCAACTATCCATTCTTCTATTATTCGCGACTCCAGCGACCTATAGGGGCGCCACCACCAAACAAACATGGCGGCTGAGTCCAGGTCGCGTCGGCTCGGCCGGGCCGCCTGAACGGGTGGCGCATTCATTTTAACAGATTTTCATTTGTTTAATGTCCAATGTTATAGGTATTTGAACTGCGACGGTTAAGTGTAGCCGGTGCACATAAACTTGCAGAGCATAGTTTTGTTTTCTCGGCGTTTTTGGTTCTTTTCATATAAAACTTTCGTGTCGGAGATTTCGTTCAAAACCGAAACTATGGGCTCCGGAGGGACGGTAGTAGACTCTAATCAGTTTTGATCAGTTAAGGAAAGCGGCGATGACTACAGAATTGTTCCACCGAGAGTAATTTTCAGCTAACTCGCATGTCTCGACCATGCAAGTTATTCTGTCCGCGAAATCGAGCTTTTGTGCGTATCCGCGTTTAAGAAACAGCTCCAGACGTCTGCTCGGTCAACAGCACAAGTTGCAGGAAAATTACGAAAATTGAGCAAGCGCTTCTTGAGCCAAGGAGCATGTTAACCCCCTGGCGCCCCACTAAGCAGCTGATACTCGTATTTCAATTAAGGTTTTAGTAGCAATCGAGAAGTCATTTTGAAGATTATGCTTGTTATGTATTATATTACATACCAGGGTTGGGCAGAAATACTCAAAAATGCATTTGGAAATACAACATACCGCACTTCTAAGAAAAAATGACAACCCGGGGTGGTAAAATGGCGCTTTGGAGGCTTTGACTACTCAAAAGGCGAGTTACCAGCCTATGGGCAAAGTCGCGACACCAAACCGCTGTGGAATGACCACCTTTCTGCAGGTGACGACAAGGAGAGTGTCACTTTCGAATCTGATATTCACGTGCAGGCAGTCGTAAATGATATTAGTAACTTAGATAACTACATAAAGACTATAAATTATGTTCTTCCTTAGCTTTCGTGATCTTTTAAGATCCGCCAAGTTTACATCTGTTGGGCAATTCGCGTAAATTGGTGGAATACAAATTTTGTCGGCACGAGCAGCAACACTGGTTCTCATCAGCTGTGCCTGGCTTGGCATCAACAACAACGAACGACCCGTTTGGTCTGTCGTGAGTGTTTGCCGAAATGAGGTAAGGATATTGTTTTTGCCGCATTTAAGGCCCGTTCACACTCTTGCGACCGATAGAGACCAGACCAGTTTTTAAGCCCCATGCGATCTCTCAGCACCAGCTCCGCTTTAGCGCATCCGGTCCTAAGAAGTCGCAAAAGGCTTAAAAACCCGTCTGGTCTCTCTCGGTCTTACTCGGTCGCAAGAGTGTGAAACAAAGTAATTAGTGGTATATCTGATCGTATTGAACCATTGAACACTGAGACCGGTGATCGACAGGGTAAACATGCTCATAGGTATGTGACTGTGTCTGCCCGTACTGTTTTCCTCAATCTCGGAGCGGTTGGGTTTCTGAGCTGCACCCGTCGTGGTTGTGATCTCCCGGCCGTACGTACGTAGCGCGTGAACTTCCGATTCAGTAGCGGGTTGCAGTGCAGTGGCATTGTAGTAATTGGCTTTTACTAGATAGTAAAGCGATACGCACACGTCGTGCACCTCTAGAGGAAATTGCCGCGCGCACTACGCGAAACTCGTATAAAACGAATGGGTACAATATGTAAATAAACTTGTTTTTTGTTGGAAAAAAAAAAAGGCATGGCATAGTGGTTAAGGTATCCGCTTCCTACGCAAGTGGACGCAAGTTCGATCCTCGATGGGCCTACTTTTTCTTTTTTCTTTTTTTTTTCTATAACATTTTTGTTTTGTTGTTGTTGGGCATTGAATGATATTTACGACATTTATTTTTTATAATTAACACTGAAAAAAAAAAAAAAGATTGTTGTTGACGAAACTTTGCAGAACTAAATGGTATACGACTTTCTTTCCGGAGGTGTAATCGGGGACAGCGGGGCTTGGGTTGCCGGCTGGACGGGTCAAGTTTTGTAATTAGCAGTTGCACACTGTCACAGCAAAGTGGCGTGAATGCGGGCCGAGGGGGGGGGGGGTTTGGTTTAACGCGCTCACCAGTGATACACGCGCCGTCCGAAAAGGGTGACCCAAATGGCATATGCTCTTTGCATAGTGCGTATTGCCATTTCCGGTCGAAGTGCACGACGTAGTGCGTATAGCTTTACTCTTACTAGATTGTTGCGTCGTCACGGGCACTATTTGTGTTGTTACAAGTGCCAGCTCAAGCCTGAACTCGCGCCTCTCTCGCCGGTCGTGTTCTTCAGTTTTGATGTTCTGCTCTATGATTCATTAAACCTAAACCTAAAAGTCAATCGCCTCTGCATCGTCACCCATCAGGGCATCCCAGCCCTGCCGCTCTACCGGCCCTTCCTGGATGTCTCCTGCCACCAAGTAGCAGCCTGATCGTCGAACCACCCACATGGTCGCCTCTACATCAGAGAATCACACATTTTGGTGCGTCAGCTACCACTACATTTTGTTGCGTCGGCTGCTACTATATTTTGATGCGTCTAACCATCCCGTTCTTTCGACTGTTTAGCTCTTTCCTGGGCAGAAAAAGAGCTCCTGCGGTTTCTCACGACGTTATTGCGCTCATGCTTGTTTAGTTTTTTTCAGGGCAGCATATAAGCAGGTTCTTGCAGTGTTCCCATGCTTGTGTTTCTTTAGTTCTTTGAGGACAGTAAATAAGCTCCTGAGGTCCTTCACAGTGTTCCAATGCTCGCGATCGTTCACTTTACCAGTCTGCCCTGCAAGACGTGGCCTTTCATACCTTCTGATCTTTTCCCCTTGACCGGTCGCTCTGCTGTACCCGGTTTTGGACTTTACGAAATTTCATTGCATTGAGACGTGCTGCCCTATACCCCATTCACCCCTAAGCTGAGACTGCAGTGGGAACTGTGTGCTTGCCGAACAGATCAGCCACCTTCCTTTCATCACCTGACCCAGTCCTCGGCAAGTGGGTATGAGCGGGAGCGTGATCACGTAACGAAAGAGGGATGTATGACTGGTCCATTGAGGACGTAGCTTCCACCGCAGTCTCAGCTTAGGGATGAATGGAATATAGTCAGCACGCAAGATGGCCGCCCAGCTCCGGCCTTCCAAGAAGGTAGCGTTTACATGACGGTCGCTGCCTTCATTGGCTTCCTTGCTCGAGACCCTACGGCGAAGAACCAGCGTGCACGAGCACGCGTGCGCCACGAAGCTCCATCGACGGCTGCCCGTACGCGGAGCAGCTGGCATGTCTTACACTGTGATATTGGCCGATGCTTCCATCTGCTTTGTGTCTGAGTGGACCACGATCAGTATTACGTAACTCTCCAGCAGTATGGCATAATATGAGCCGTGTTTGGCATTGCTTGGTATCCGACCAGCGGACCCGAACCTACACCGGAGGCATTTAACAGGACTGTGCACATGTCTTGCACCTTCTTACATGGTCTTAAATGTCTTTGTCAACACCGGGGTACCAGAGGATAGTGTTTGCCAAGCTCTTCATGACTGACCTGCCTGGATAGGTGTCATGGAGCATAGCATAGTATACTGATAATGCCTGCTCAATTGCCGGTTGCCAGCAATCAACACAAGTGTGCGTTGCTTACCTATACAAGGCAGAAAATGTGAACGACGAAAATAAGCCTCCCTCGTGCGTTCTTGTATTTTTGGGGCTGTTTTTGGCATTTGTCGTTGTACATAGCGGGGCTGTCATTTCACGAGACCCCAAGCACCACCCGGGATCATGGAAAGTGACTGAAGCTTATTTTGAGAAAAGACTGCGTCTCAACCTCTACCTTCTATATACGCAAAAGTGTGCGGTAGGCACCTTTTTGTGACTGACATTAAGGAAGGCCTGTCTTGTTCCCCTTGTGCATTCTGCTCAGGCTCCACTCAAAGCCCAGCTTGGCTCAAGCCTCTCTGGCGTTAAAGCTGGATGAGCCCATGTACCCTTCCAGGTCCTGTTTTGGTGCTACTTGACTGGCTCTCACTGCTTACCTACCCACATCTTTCTTGCACTGTTCGAGGTATATAGTGACGGGCGCCTGACAACAGGCACAGTGCGTCATTACGAAACGTGAGCCCCGGCACAGCTAACACCTTCCACACTGCTTACGTGACTTTGTAGCGCCTGTTACCCCAGAGGACCCTGGCCATTGCAATTCCTCTTCACCTTCTAAACTTTGAAGCCAAACCAAATATGCAGCAAAACCAAAACATGCACGACATCGTTCGAGAAACGATGCTAACCCTATCCTTTGTTCAGGTGTTGCTGACCGCTGCCCTTGCTACGACTTCGCCGCCCTCGCCCGGAAATCTTTTGCACGACCCGCTGACACGGGATGACTCATGGATCCCCACGGAGCGTGTCTCGACAGGCCCGTCAATGCTTTCCCCGACCGCGCGGCTCACGCGGCCCGACCCGGACGCGTACATCTTCGACGCCTGGCAACACGCAAGCTCGGGGACATCAGGTGACCCCTGCCTCCGCGTACGGCTACAAAAGCCCACCACGCGGGACGGCCAGTTTGGCCAGTTGGGGCACGACATCGTTCGAGAAACGATGCTAACCCTATCCTTTGTTCAGGTTGGTCCCCTCTCTAATGCCGCCTGTTATTGAAGTAACAATGTGTGTTTGATGGCAATGTCGTGCCCCTACGACCTGTCTGACTGTCGTAGGCATGTGCTCGCGTTCCTTGTCAGGTGCATTCATGTTCGTTATTTGTCCTTATTACTACTGCAAATGTCGGGTGACATCGAGACAAACCCAGGCCCAACTATGGAGGCACAGTTGGGTAGCATACTTGAAATTATCACCAGGATAGAAAAGAGCCAGATTGATGTGCTTGCCGAGCTTGGACGGGTTTAGAGCGCTCAAAAGTCTACCGACGAAAATGTGAGTGCACTTTCCGATAGAGTGACAGCTCTCGAGGCCCAGTTTGCCGCAGCGAAGGCCCTTCCCGTCCGCGACATTCTTGACCATGAGGCCTCTGGCGGTATTGTGTCGGAACTTTACAAGGTAAATTCGCGGTGCGATGATGCAGAGAATAGACTGCGGAGGTCAAATCTGCTGTTTTTTGGCATTCCGGACTCGCAGACAGAAACATGGACCCAGTCGGAGGAGAAGGTAATCCGGCTTTGTGCAGAAAGACTGGGCGTCGAGATAAGCCCCGGTAACCTTGAGCGCTCCCACCGGCTGGAAAAGTTCTCGGCTAACAAAAACCGACCGATCATCGTGAGATTCTTGCGCTTCAAGGACAAGCAGAACATTTTGTTCTCTGGAGGAAAACTAAAGGAAACTCAGTACGCGGTGCGTGAGGACCTCTCGCTTTCGGTGCGCACGGGTCGCACTAAACTCTTTTATTATGGCAAATCACTGAACTCCATTTTCAAAATTCACTTTGACAAACTGTACGTCAACGACAAGTGTTTCCAGTATGATTCTGCGGCGGACTCCGTCACAGAGATTCCTAGATAGCAGCGAGGACCTCTTTCTGATCGGTCACCGCCGCCCGTCTCTACGCGACGTATAAAGACTTCGAACCATACAGTCACGTTCACTAATATCCGTAGCCTCCTTCCCAAACGTGAGGAGCTCAGTGGCTTTATTCAAGATAATAATTCGGACATTGTAATTGTTACAGAAACGAGGCTAAAGCCCGAGATAAGTGACAGCGAAATTTCTCCCCCTAACTCAATGTTTAATATTTACCGATGTGATCGGTCCGCACAGAGAGGAGGTGGTGTGCTAATAGCGGTAAAAAAATGCATTTCTTCCTTTCATATTACTACCAGCTCTAATATCGAGGCTACTTTTGTTTGTGTCACATCGTCCTGCACAAAAACTATTATCGGTGTCTGCTACCGACCGCCGAATTATAGCGGCACGTTTTGCCACGAGCTTCATTCTCTGCTGCTTGAAATTAATGAGCGGTACCCAAAATCAAATGTCTTAGTTTTTGGCGACTTTAACTTCCCTAACATAGATTGGCCTAGTCTAACAACTAGTGGGTCCAGTGAAGCCAGGGATTTTCTCGATCTATGCTTAAACCATAATCTCACCCAAGTCGTCAACAAACCTACACGTGAAGACAATATCCTTGATCTCATCCTGAGGACGTCCCCAGACCTAGTGACATCCATTAGCCAAACGAAAGGTTTTAGCGACCACGATTTGCTGACCGTGGAGTTATCCTTACCCATCCATTATAGAAACCCATCCTCAAAAATTCTCAAGGACTACTCCAAAGCCAATTTCGACGCAATAAACAGCAATCTTTCTGCATATCTACCGTTGTATACCGCCAGTTTTTATTCTAGGACCGTGGAACAGAACTGGTTGCTCTTTAAAAACAAGTTAAATAATTTCGTTGACCTGTTTGTACCCTCCGTCCATGTACGGAGCGATGATTGCAACCCATGCTACAACAAAGCATTAAGGTCCCTTAACAATAAAAAAAAGCGATTGTTTAGAAGAGCAAGGCATCTGGACTGCGACGCTGCCTGGGATGCATACTTCTTGTGCCTTAAGACCTATACACGTTTGCAAGAAGGGTTCCTGTGCGCCGCCATTTTGGGCGATGCTGGCGCCGCCTAACATTTCCGCCATGCTGGGGTGCGCCAGGGGCACGTCACTGGGGTGCGCGATGACAAGATGGCGGCGTCTGCTGTGTCGCCGACGGCCTGGACTAGCGACACACTTACTGTTTCGGAACGCAGGGGAGGTATCCACTCAGATTCGTAGCATCAAATATTGTAGGACGGGTCATGTTTAAGGGTTGCAGAGCTCTGACTTTTTAACGATCGCAGCCTCTGTTCCAGCACGTCGTGGAAACAAGAGCTGCCCCGAGCGCAGTGCAGCCATCGTTGATGCAATGGCCATGCGGCTTCTGGCGCTTTCTGATGAAAGCTTTGAGACTCTATGCTTCGTTTCACCTTATGTGCGAGCGAAGGCAAAGCTGGAAGCGCGAGCACGAAAGCTCCGTACGTTCCGGCTTCGCTCGAGCGAGCGAGCTGGGGAGAAATGCAAAAAGTGCTGGTCTCGCGCTTCTAGCTTTGGCTTCGCTCGCAGATAAAGTGAAACGAAGTAAAGATATTTTTCTAATTTTTTCGATTTGTTGCTGGTTTACGTATTTTATTTAACTGTTAGTGCTTTTTTTGCAGTCGAAGAGAACACCTGCATGTTTTATAAATATATATATTTTTAATTTATTTTTGCGCTCAGTGGTGTATGCTTCGGCAAGAGACGCTTGGCAACATTGTTCGATAAGCAGCGAACGTCCTGGCTGGAGAGTAGGGCCGCCTGACCGCGGTGCGGGTTTCGAGGTTAAGACGGGATCCCACTTGCAAAGGTGTATACTCGGAACCTTCGTCTGGCTAAACATAAATTCTTTTTTGGGGATCTTTTTAGTATCCTGCGTAACAACCCTAAAAAATTCTGGAAGATTATATCCCCTAACTATCGCTCCTCCTCTATCCAGCTAACCGATGAGGGCGGTACCCCAATATCTGAAACGGACTGTGCCACAGTATTAAACGACTATTTTTCGTCTGTGTTTACATTAGAAGACGCCGACGTCCCTATATTCCCAGCACTACCGTACGAGCTTATGGAACCTATTGACATCTCATGTGCTGGAATAGCGAAACTCCTTGACAACTTGAAATTGACATCCTCTGGAGGACCTGACGACATCACCCCCAAAATTCTTCACTACACCAAAGCAGTGTCCAGCGAATTTCTATACTAAATATTCTCACAGTCCTTATCGCAGGGATGCCTCCCATCCGACTGGAAACTGGGTAAGGTCGTTCCGGTCTTTAAAAATGGGGATCGTTCTTCGGCTTTGAATTACTGCCCTATTTCTCTAACCTGCGTAGCCTCCAAACTTCTAGAGCATATTATCTACTCAAACGTTGTATCTCATCTTGAGGGTAATAACCTCTTTTACAACAAGCAACACGGTTTGGTAAGGGACTGTCTTGTGAGACGCAGCTCGTAGAATTCACCCACAAGTTATACACCAATTTTGAATCCAACCACCAAACTGATGCCCTATTTTTGGACTTTTCGAAGGCTTTCGACCGCGTTGCCCACTTGCCAAACTTTCATGTCATGGAATTGATCCTCTCATCTTCTCCTGGATCCGGGATTTCTTCTCCTCTCGCACTCAATTCACCACAATTAATAGTTCCTCATCCTCCCGCGTTGAGGTTACCTCGGGAGTTCCCCAGGGCTCGGTTCTTGGTCCCCTACTTTTTCTGATCTTTATTATTGACATTCCAGGCGAAATTTCCTCTAACATCCGCCTTTTCGCTGACGACTGCGTCCTATATCGAAGGACAGTTTCTTTTGAAGACCATCTTCTACTTCAAAGAGACCTGGACGAAATCCAGGCGTGGTGCACCAGGTGGTTAATGACACTAAACAAATCGAAATGCAAGTTAGTCCAGTTTTCATGAAAACGACAAGGATCTCAGTTCTCGTACAAATTAGAAAATAACTTAGTCGAACTTAGTTGGACTTAGTAGCATGTCCTATAAATACCTCGGTGTGACTCTAACTGACGATCTCACCTGGAACGCTCACATCGAGCTATATGCGCTGAGGCGTCTCGCTGCCTCGGTTATATAAGACGAAACCTGAAATCGGCTCCCCCATTCGTGCGAAAATTGGCTTATGAGACATACATTCGACCCAAATTGGAATATGCTGCGGCCATTTGGAGCCCTCACCAAATATACTTATTAAATCACCTCGAGGCAGTCCAGAACCGCGCTGCCAGGTTTATTTTGAAAAAACATGATTGGTCAGTTAGTGTATCCGCCCTAAAGAGCGAACTGAACCTTCCTTTACTAAACATCCGCCGTAAGATAGCGCGACTCTGTCTCTTTCACAAAATTTACTACTGCCTCCCTGCGCTCCGAGACTCTCTCCTCCTACCCCCCAGGCGATCTTCATCGCGGCTAAATCACCCGAGTCACGTTTTCCGCATCTCAGGCAGCACAACCTATTTTAACTCTTCCTTCTTCCCTCGTACTATTGTAGACTGGAACGACCTCCCCTCACTTATTGTAACCCAGACGGACCCCGCCGCACTTCGCCACGCTCTTTGCTCTCATTTCTGTTAATCCCCACTGTGTCGTTCTATTTGTTTGTCTTGTCCTTTACTGATTGCAATGTATCAATGTTTTCATCCCCTACTGCTCCCCATGTACCCAGACTAATTTGTGTATTTGCCATTGCTCGTGGTGATGCCACTTTGTTTTTGCAACACCCCATGTATTCGCATATGTCGTTGTTACTGTTTTATACTTTCGTGTTTTGTACCCCCCCTTACGTAATGCCCTCAACGAGGGCCTTTAAGGAACTTGAATAAATAAATAAATAAACCTTTCAGCATTTTAGCACCGCTTCTCGGCATCATTGTCGTTGTAGCAATGCTCTGTTTGTTTGTAGTATAGATGGTGATATCACAACATCTTCCTTGTCACTCATGGTGCTTGCAGGAACTTCGCAGAACATGAGAACATTGAAACTGCATAGAGCTGACACTGCTGTGGAATGACCAAAATATGCGGTTGCGATTTCTGCTTGCGTTGGCCAGCTCACCACAATGCGACATCGGGACGTGGCATGTCACAGTGTCGTAGGACGCCAGCTACACTTGATGTGGGAACCATCGTATAATGCCTGTCTTTATCGTGCATGTGTTTCACGTTTACTTTGCCAGCTGATGCAATGAAAAGAGTGTTTGGTGGAGGCTATCGAGTTGGCAGGTTACGATCGCCTGAGCATTCAGCTAGGTGGTGATTTCACTTGGCTATTCGTTTCAGTGGAATGTCTAATCTTGATTCTGTTGTCCATAATCTATTTTTTGGCTCGTTTGTTCGAAAGTAACTCTGTCGGTCTATCTAAGGAAGCCTCAAGAAAAAGCTTTGCTAAGGCTGCACTAGCCTTGACAATTCTTTTCTTGAGACCGAGATAAGACCACCTGATTTCATTTTGAGCAAGCCAGCACACTGCAGAAGAGGAATGACCCAGATTTAGCATGAAGTTATAGGTTTCACATGAGCACATTCCATTTGTAGCTGAAAACGAGGTGTCACTTAATGAGAAAGACAAGTGAAACAAAAACATTATTAGGTATTTCGGTTAAGAAAGCTGTGCATACTTTAGCTCAGCTTTCAGTATTTTGGGCACATTTTACTTTTTAGCTGTGAGTTCATCTATGATCACTATTAGTTCACTTGGAGCATGTAAAATACATTGGACGTGACAGACAACCGCACTTGGGCATTCATCATATGTCTGAGCTGTGCCTTCTTTTTTGTCTCAGTTGAAGTGTGTGTCTCACTTGGCTCGATCAGTATCTACTTCATGTACTGAATACCTTTTTACAGGGTTGCGTCGCCACAGGAGACTTGTGTGCTTGTGGGTGTTTGTGAGTGGCATCACCATGAGCCCCCAGCCCAGCATGGGTTCAGACCCCCTGCATGCCTGGCTGTGCTAGGTGTCCCCTTGTCTGATGAAACTGGGGTCCTGGCAGTTGAGCGAAGCCCGGGCTAGGTTTCCTTCAAGGGCCCCCAGGTTGGGCAACGCACCACCTTAGCCTACACTCCTCACACACAGATGTCCTGCGTTGACTCGCCCAGGACGATCCGGTCAGTCACTTTGCTTCACCTCTCCTTTCTTGTGATTTTCTTCTCCATCCCTGTTTTCAACCTTTTATCTTTCAGATGTAACAGAATTCTTTGAAAGGGAAGAAGAATTATATAGCCCATGGGTATTGACAACCACTAGGGTGTGACATGATAACACCAAATGCTTTACTATGAAAATATCTCACTCCATAAAAATCCAATGGCCTTGGCACGAATAGGGTTTGCGTGGTTAGAACGGCTGGATGCGCTGCAGCCTCAGGGTCTTTCTCTTTGAATAGACCTATCTCACCAGCCAATTTCGTTAAGCCGCCGCTGCCGCAATGCACCAAAGGAACTTCAGTCTTTTTGCATGTGAGAAAACCCCGCTGGAGCTTTGCGCGTGACGAGATGACACGAGCCGTCTCATGCACTGCCTCGTGTGAACTAAAGTTATGGCGGCGTCACACATGCGTGGAACGCTTAGTGAGATCTGTTTATTGGGACGATTGATGGCAACAATAGATTATTGTTGCCATCTATGGTTGCGGACAGCTGGAGCACAAGTTGAGACAGCTGTCTCTACTGTCTAGGCAAACCCGGTATCTCGGTGTGCCCACGGCAGTCCCCTTTCTTGGTGCGGCATGACTACTGTACAGCATGGACGGTGTGATCCTCATGCATTCTTTCAGATGCGTGGTGTCTACACCACTAGGAGAACAACATTTGGCACTGTGGGTGCGCTGGCATAAATGAATAGAGACAAATGTATTTTTCCTGGTAGAGTATTTGGTGACACTGTCAACTGGTATGCTTGCAGCCAGGCTAGCAATGGCCATGGTGAGGTGACTCACATCCCAAATGTCCCAAGATGTCACATTTCAATCATTGCGTTTGATGTGCTTGCAAGAATGGGATATTTACAATAAAATATAGCAGTTCATTCAAGATAGATATTAAACATACTTTTTTAATTAATCTGTATATGCTTGTAGTGTAATTTCATAATCACTGCAGGTTCAGAAGGTTAATTGACAACAAAATTTGATTGTTTTATTTTTCTGGTTTTGTAATGTATGGTTCCAGGTGCATCAACGTAAGGCATAGGCATTGTTGCATGTTAGGACTCCAAAAGTTTGGGTCTATATAGCATGAATAATTGTATTTTTGGTGGTGATCATACAAAAAATAGCATGTTGTTATTTCAGCATTGCTGCTCGTGAATTCGAGAGACTGGAATTGGAGCTATTGCGATTTCAAGATGTAACGAGATTTCAGCTGCTCTTCAGATCATGGCCAAGCAGCGGAATGGATCTTCAATCCTTTGTTGTGCTTGTTGGTTTAGACCGTGAAACTTCCAAAATTGTGTTTGCCTTGCAATGTCTAAACGTTCAAAAAGATTTTTCGTATGAAGCCAGCGTAAAACATCTCTGTTTGCTACATTGTTACAGGTTTGTCACCCTGTTTCTTCTTTTTTTCTTTTCTTTTTATGGTGATTCAGAACTGCTGTTTGCAACACCGGAGCCCACGGACGAGCACCTCATGCTGCAAGCACCAGTAAAAAGACGCAAAAGAGGGTTAGCAGACAAGGCCCATCATGTAATCGATGCCACTAGCCCGACAGCCCACAAGACCACGTATTGTATGCAGTAAACCAGTTGTCGTCGTTAACCTGTCTCGACCACGACATGCCGGCAGCGGTGGGATCCAGTGTAGCCCATGGCAAGAACAAAGGCTATATAAAAATGATAGGAGACGAGTGAACATTGCAGTGCGCGCTTCTGCTATTTGTATTGCAGCCACCGACAGCCTGTCAGCTACCCTTGAATAGACCCTTTTCAAAAGTGTGCACCATCTATACTCTGTTCACCCTTAAGATGAGACTACAGTGCCTGCCGGACCAATCAGCCACCTCCCTGTTATCACCCAGTGCTGTGATTGCTGTGCCATTTGTGCAAAATATAACAGCTGCTGGCCTTGCTACTGGACCAGATCCTTAGGGTAGGCTAGTGCAGGTTTTCAGGACTTTCGATAATCGCCTCAAATAACATACTATTAGATTTGATTTCGCACCAAGCACTGACAGTGCTCGGAAGTTTCGCAATAAGTCTCGTGATCTTTTCTGGTGGGTTAGTTAGCTTTGTTGATCGCGCTTCTCACCGCACACTGGTGTACTGCAGTGAAGCAACAATTGCGAACTAGGCGTTGCGATGTTGCGTGTCTTTTTTCACCGCAGCACACCTGCGTGCTAAGGGGAAAGGTACTCCTCCAGAGCGAGACGTGGTGCAAGGGGTATATATGGACTCTTTTGTAGGTTTATTTTTTGTGCTTTGTTTTTTGTCCGATTTAAGAATTGCACTTTCGTTACAACCCTTCCCCTAGAACTTGAAGGACACATAAATCTAGGTACTCAAAATGATTGTATTTTAATATTTGTTCAGTGGGATTACGTACCTAAAATAATCATTCACGGCAGTTTGCGCAGTCCTTCATCAGCTGTCTTGTTACTGTGTCTGGTACTTCACCATGCAACTAAACAGCTAGTGTTTGTTCTCCTCCTAATATTTGCCGTCTCTCCTCCTCACATTTGCAGTGACATAAATGAAAATGAAGTGTGCGGTTATGCTTCAAAAGCTTTTTTTGCTTCTACAAAATGAACCTTTGGCTGCTCCAAGAGCTGCTCCAAAATGACTACAACCAATCACATCACTGCTCTTATCCCCTGACCCCGCTCTTTGAGCGGGGGTATGGACATGGGCGGGAGCGTGATGACGTGGTGAAACAGAGACATACAGTATAACTGGTCTAACGAGGACGTAGGTTCCATCGCAGTCTCAGCTTAGAGGTGAACGGAGTGTGGTAGCTGCAGCACCAATTATCGAAGTCCGCCATTGTTCGGGCACACACTCTGGCCGATGTTGCTTGATGTTACAGAGAAAATTGCCTCATCTCAATAAACCTGATGCGAAATTGCTTGTTAGTCTGACAACACTGAGAAGGTCGGTATTTTAATGTTAGCAAGCTTTGTTGGTACTGAAGCACGGTGGATGCATTGGAAACAACCGTACAGGCAGTGTGCGATGGCGCAGCAGCTGTGTTTTTCGCCTTCAGACCATAGAACGTGGACAAACAGTTTAAACAACTTACTGCAACTGTCTGACGAAACTTTCGGAGGCCTATGCACACGCTGGCGACAACCTGCAGTGTGTAAGCTTCCACAGTGAAGGCGTAGGACTTGCTGCAGTGCTTCGACGAGGTTGTTGCCAGCATGCAGAGGCCTCCTAGAGTTCCATCAGACAGTCGCGGTAGGTTGTTTAAACTGTTCGTCCACATTTCATGGTCAGAAGGCGGAAAACACAGCTGCTGTGCTATCGCACGCTGCCCGTACGGCTCTCTCCGATGCCTCCACTGTGCTTTGGTACCGACGACGCTTGCCAACATTAAAATGGCGACGCTCTCAGTGTTGTCAGATCACCAAGCCATTTTGCATGAGGTCTATTGAGCCTATTTGACTGGTTGCCATCTTTTTTTTAAACATTGCATATATCGAAAGCTTTTGGCACAGTCAATCATACCAGGGTGGATGCAAAAGTAACCGGAATGAATTTCTGAAAGGCGGGCCGTTTGTAGTACCAGCTTCATCAGCTACCAGCGCTTAGCAGCACCCCTTCCGAGTTAGTTTGCCGACTGGCATTGTCTTCTATAAATGTTTTTTTCCAAGCGCTTCAAAATCGTTTTTTGATTTTTTTTGCAACGTCTGATATCAAGGAACAGCATGCTGCCGTGAAATTTTGTTTTAGGAAAAACTGCCGGAAACATGTAATGTCTCAGAGAGCTTGCAAAGAAGATGCTAATAAGAAAGCTCATGTCTATGAGTGCTTTTCTCGCTTTAAGGCCAGTGAATTATTGAGCGACAACCAACCTCGTTCTGCGCGGCCCTCAACGTCCTTAACTGATGAAAACATCGAAACATTTGGGCATTGTTCACTCCGAGTTTGTTCCTGTTGGTGAATCTGTTAATCAGGTGTTTTACCTGGGAATTTTGCGACACTTGCGAAACTCGGGAAGGCAGAAATACCCCGATGTGAGGGAAAGGGGGAATGATAGTCCCATTACAACAATGCCCCAGCACACACTGCCCTGTCAGTGCAACAATTTTTTAGCAAAATGGCCATGACACCGCTTCTCCACCTCCCGTATTCTCAGGACCTCGCTCGCCCCGTGTGACTTTTTTCTGTTCGCTCGTAGGAAAAGTCTTTAAAGGAAACCGTTTTGTGAATGTGTAAGGTCCTTCAAGTCGGACATTGCAAAAAACTAAAAATGATTTTGAAGCGCTTGGGGAAAAATTCACAACAAGCCGCTAGATCCTTAGCAGACGACACCGGTCGGCAAACTGACTTGGGAAGGATGCCGCTTAGCGCTGCTAGAGGCGGATGCTGGTACTACGAACGCCTGGCCTCTTGAAATTCATTCCAGTTACTTTTGGGTACCCCCTCATATTTTTTTATTGTTGAAACTTTGGTTCTAGGCCCAGTATCTTGCTTGGTGCAAATCATGTCCTTTTTTGTGTTATACATATTTTCACATATTTCTTTTTAGAATGATGAAATGACTGGTGTTCATATTTTCACATATTTCTTTTTAAAATGATGAAATGACTGGTGTTCATATTTTGATTATTTGATGTTTGTAATGCATACATAACATTGTTTTTTGGTTAAATGTTTCCTGTTTTCATGTAAGTTTATTGGTTCATATTCAAAGGTGGCAGCCAATAAGAAGGGTGCATGGTTGTTTCTGGCTTTAGAAAGTATAATTACTGTAATTATTATAGTTTGATAGACCAGTGCTGGAAAAATACTTCTTTTCAGATTTCCATTTGAACAATGACTCAGAAGTACCCACACGGTTGTTTTAAGATGTTTAGTTATTTTTTAAAGGAAAATATTTTCAATATAAAATTGTATATCAGGTTTGGAAAATAAAAGAATACAAATAATTGCCACCTGAACACTTTGTCTCCATTATAGCCACTTTATATATATAAACACTACAGTTTTTGTTGTAATGCCCTAATGTTTTAAGCTTAACACATTGTTTATATGAAGTGTCCCCATGCTTGGGAAGTGCCAACCTTTTGTTGTCATCACAAAAATAAAAGATTTAAAATAATTACATGAGGGTGTATATGTTCTCCAAATGCAGCACATAAAAAAAAATCTCGGTTATTCTATTAATATATATATATAATTGTACCCCAATACGTTTTTTGTTTTTTTACATATGTTTAATTTGGTGTTCTTAAAGTAGAGCGAGGTCACTCGACCAACACGGGAAAGCACGCAGCCAGCGTTTGCCCGCGACAATTAAGGGGAAAAAGAACGAGTTGAACAACACAAGAGTACGAATTATGCTACCTTTAGCCGATTACTGTCCAGGAATGAAAATATTGTTGTAACTTTTGCTGCTATTGCACGCGCGGAACGAGCATGAGGCAGCATGGCTTGAGTAAGTTTATCACTGTGTGAATCTGAAACCGAAACTGATCGGGGGCATGCCGTGTGGTGTTACTTTAGCCGATTGCTTTCACATCATGTTGCCCTTCGAAGCGCTAGATTAAGAGAGGTGTCTAGCCTGCCAATTTAAATACACAGACCACTAGTATACCAATAATACTTGCAAACACTTTTTGTATTCATCTAGTAAACAGCAGCAGTCACTTGCCTAATCCTTGTCAGAATGTGGTAGGGCATATATACGATTTGGGTCGGTGGGGTAGCTAGAGTAGAGAGTCGCGGATGTGTTGTGTTGGAGTTGTTTGTGCCTTGTACTGCTGACATGTATGTGCCTGTAGTTAACGTTGCCTGTAGTAGTGTTCGGTATCTTGGTGGTGTGTGTGTTGTTGTATGTATAGTAGGTACTAGAATAGCAAGAGTTCGCGCATAAGTATTTTCTTTTAGTACTATTTAGCGGTTTTTACTACACTTCCTAGGTGGCGCAAGCTGCCCCCTGATTCAATAAGCTGTGTCGAGCAGTCCTGTAGCTATTGATTTACAAACAGCTGGCCTGGCTGGCCTGCGGTTCACGGGTCTTCCCACGTCCCTGCTTCTCAGTTCGATAACAATCGTAATAATTGTGCCACTCAGCCGACTCAGCCACCTAAATGCTCGTTTTGTGTCGAAGAGGTGCGAAGTGCAGGCACAGACGCGCACGAATGGATAACCACGCCGTAAAGGTAAACCCAAACTACAAAAGAAAAAAAATAGCGGTAGCGTTGGTGCGGAGTTGAACGCCTCTCGTCGGTGACGACGAAGGCGCCCAGCGATTCATCGCCACACACGACAAGCATACGTTGTGTTCAATAAAGTCAGCATGCCCATTCCTCGTGTAACGATTTCTTTTTTGAGCGTTCACCGCCGGTGGCAAAAATAGTCAATCCAGCGAGATGCCGTCGGGGGCGATCGCGGCAATTCCGGCACACACACTGCCGTCCTTACAGGATATAGGTACGGTACCGGTGTCTGGGGACGGATGTTTAGAGTGTCTGAAGGCGCTTAAAACACGTCGAATAGGCGTATGCGCTCTATTCTCTCACTCGGCCGAAAAGCCGTGCTCTTCGTTAGGCCTTACCGGGGAATTCGAGCCTCGCTAACCGGCCGCCATGTTGCTTTTGGTGGTGGTCAAATTTCACTACCTGCTTTTTCACTACGTGTGGGTTCGTCATTTTTACCTTAGGGGTCGTTATATT
>JAZHYW010067796.1:0-17390 GCA_037355805.1 Ixodes ricinus | reverse complement strand
TTATGGTGTAAACTTTGGTTTATTGATTTTACCCTTTACGTTGGTGCTGTACAGGCCTCCCAAAGAATTTTTTTGACATTTTGAAGACGTACATACAGTGGAATGTTCCAACCAAGTGATTAAATAATATTGGCGGCAGATTTCAGCCTGCCTGGTAGACCGGGCTTCGAGACCCTTGGCATGTCTTGGCGGAACAAATACTATGTGCGATATTTTGTTGGTTATCAGTTAACCCAGATTGTGTCAGACTTCACACGTGCAAAGGCTTCCCGCAGAGTGTCCTGGACCTGATATTTGTGAGCGACTACTTTCTAAAGATCTAGACATGAACATCGTTGACAGCAATCTGACCATGACATTGTGGCAGTCTCGCTAAGACTAGGTGCAGTGCCAAAATATACCAGCAAGGTTATTCATTTTAGACTTTTAATCGTGCTAATGATGTGGCCATCCTGGATTACCATTTTCTCTTTGACCTTTTTTATAAACTATTCCTGCGGTCAAATACTTCCAAAAATATTGCTGAATTCTTTCAAGTGATTTGATTTTTCCATTGTATAAACACCTATATTTCAACTGAAATCAAAAGAACCGCTAAGCGAAATCCTTGGATAACGTGTGAAAATCATTCATGCAAGTGAACAATTAACAAACTACAAAAAATATACAACGATTAGGAACAGAGAATCGAAGAAGAACAAAATCACGAAATTAACTATAGAACCTGGGAGTCGAATTAAAGCGTGCCGAAAAGAAGTTTTTACAACGAAACTCTTTATTCCTTCATCAGAACATCACCAGATAAGTTATGGTGGTGCAGAATTCCGCGCCGACGAAAGTACCGATACAGCGATCGCCAGCAGCCCGGACAAGGCTAACAACTTCAATAACTACTTCCTTTCAGTCTTTACACGACAACGGCGTTGTGCCGCCGCTTCGTGGATAGGCAACTGCAAGGCACCGCAGGCAACAGTCACAATTTTCGAGCATGGCACGTTCAGTCTGCTTCTTAATCTTGACCCAAAAAGTGCCGGGCCAGATAGCATTACAAACCAGTTCCTGATAAGGTACGCAGAATGGATATCCAAATACTTATCACTAATATTTAGGAATTCGATACATGAATCAGAAACTCCCACCCGACTGGAAGGATGCAGAAGTTTTTCCCATTCATAAATCGGGCAAGAGAGGAAGCATTTCAACCTATAGACCGATTTCCTCTATGCTTACATGAAACGTGTTTCAAATTATGGGACACGTTATCCTAAAGCGATGAAAGCTGCTCGTCGCCGAAGAAAACGACGTCTTAGATATGTGCCAGCATGGTTTTTGATCCGGCTTGTCAGCCGTCGCTCAGTGAGTTGAAAGCGTGCACGCCTTTTTCTCGTTTATAAATCGTAGAAGCCAGGTGGATATCACCTTTCTAGATCTATCAAAAGCATTCGACAGGGTCTCCCATAATAAGCTATCTTTGAAATTAAACGAAAATCTTAGGCGACAGAGGAGCTGGTAAATTGGATTAAGGACTACCTCTTCAAAGAATAATCTCAGTTCGTGGAAATTAAGGGAAATAGCGCTCAACTAATTAGCCAGTGTATTCCGGAGCACATCAGTGTTCAGTACTTTTTCCGCTTCTCTTCCTGTTCTTTAATAATCATATAACTGATAAAATCTCCATCAACATTACGACTCTCTTGCTGACAATCGTATAATATATTCTAAAATAGCGAATCCTTCAGACCACTTAACATAGCAAAGCGCGCTGGAAAAAGATCTTAGGCTGGTGTAAAAATTGGCAGATGGTTTTTAGCACATACAAAACAATAGCCATCTCCATGAGTAGGAGGAAAACATAATGATTCATTCTGATTAGATCAACGAAATCATAATACAAGACTTGCACGAGTTCATGTACGTGGGGGCATGCACATAAACGCAGTGGTCAAAGAAGCACCAACGAACTTTGATTCCTAAGAAGGCGACTAAAATACGCATCCCGCGATACTAAACTCTTGGCCTACACAACACTTACCCTGCCTGTGCTTGAATATGCTAGCCCTTTTTGGTTCCCCTTCACAAAACAAAAAATAACATACGAAAATTTGACATAGTGCAGAGGGTCGTTTTAAGGTTCATTACCAATAAGTTCGGCAGCGCGTGATTCACCGTAGCTGTGTAGAGGCTCGGCGTGCAGCCACTAGAAAAGAAAGCTAGGCTCACGAGATTGAAACTACTTTACAAAAAACCCAATAACTTGACTAAAATATAAAAATCCAACTACCTTATTCCACGCTGGAAGAACAAACCGTTCAAACTTTGGGAAGTTATTCGAGGAGTTCAACCTAAAAATAATTGCTTTAAATTTTTATAATTTCTGCTAGCAGTCCAGGAATAGAACAGTTTGCCCGAACACGTTGTCCCCGTTAGGCTCACTAACACAGTTCACGAATGATGTCGAAGCGCTCTTGATGTGAAAATATCATGTCTCATCCAGAATTGTAAGCAGTGATAGAGTGCAGGCGAGCTGATAATTAATCGACATCTAGAAGTCCCTGAGATAGAGAACGATAAAAAAACGGACGAACACAACAAAATCTCAATTGAGATTTAAGAGTTTGTTGTGTTCGTCCGTTTTTTATCGTTCCCCATCTCAGGCTCTGCAAGATGTCTCATCCACTTCGTTGAGCTCATATGTTTGTTGCCCTCTTCATAACTCTGTTTTCTTTGTACCGTGTTTATGCATGTGTGTGTGTTGTACCACCATACGAAAATCATCTAATGAGGATTAGTAGTATTGATAAATAGATAAATAAATAGTAGGACCTCATTGATACGTCCCCGGTTTTCTCGTTTTCCCGGCTTTTACGGTCAAAACCGCCGGTCCCAGCGAGCTTCCAGCACTTGAGGCCTTCTTTTATTCTTTCTTTTTTTGCGTTTTTCCGGATTATACGTTTTCTCATATCGCGGTCCTTTGAGAAACGTATTAACGAGATTCTACTCTATTATCTTGACTTTATGGCCCAACCAGGCTGCCTGCTGCTTAGTTTTGCTGAATTTTATTGCGAGGGGACTACGAACCATTTACTGCATTTCCCAGTCTATAGTTCACGCCCGTGCCAGTGCCTTTTACATACGAGTCCACGCTTGCCTAGGCTAAGTGTGGGCACTACACCTGTGAAGAAACCAGATTAGCATGACGTGAAGTATCTGCGCCTGCACCGTGCCGACATTGGCGGCACCTCGGCGGCACGACGTAGGAGCCGTGCACTGGTGTATAATCTGAAGAGACAAAGTTTGGTTGAAAGAGAAAATATTTTCCTTAGATTGTCTGTACCTGGTGCACAGTCTGGCCCTGATGGAAAATCTTGATTTCGGAAAGATGTTGGAAAAAGCCTCATAAAAGGGTAACCATAATATGGGAAATCCTACATCAGCGAAAAGGCGGCTCCAGCATAGTGGATTAAGGCGAAGAAGGACGGAACCATACAAGCGTGTCGTTTTATGGGACATCCATCATGACCTGGTTCAACGAGGTGGCGCCACTCATTTTCCAAAATGGCGGTTATAGTGAGGGTCGGAGATGCGTGCCGCTGTTGAGCTCTGCCTAGTGTGCCGGCTTTACTGAGCGACACACATTATTTCTGGTAATACGAGGAAGCTAGGGTGTTATGAGCGCAGGTCACCTCTTTACCCTGAAAACAAAAATGGTATTTACCGTAATATTTACGCAAGGATGCGCGTTTTAATTCTGGAGCGAAACCGAAACTAACCTCTATTTTGGATTTAATTTCTCGGTATAGGTATTAATTTCGGATTCTTTCGTACCTCAAGATGTGTCTCACATCGTAATGATTTAATTAGAGAAGTTGTTCGCGGAAACTTTATTTTGTGACATACATGTCCGATCCAGGCTGATATTTGTAGTTGTTGCAAAAATCAGTGCTGATATCTGTGCGTTCTCGCTGCCTTATTTCTCGCTGGAAATAATGAACTGCGGGCCTTTTAATCGGTCTTTGGGTATTTAGATGATTAATTGGTTTAACAGGAATAAGAGAACAATTCCAATTTTTACAAATGTCCACAAAACGTATAAATTAATAAACGCTGTTCTCACTGCAACAACCCAAAGACGGAATCCGAGTCAGACAGCTGAAGTGTGTGTGTGTGTGTGTGTGTGTGTGTGTGTGTGTGTGTGTGTGTGTGTGTGTGTGTGTGTGTGTGTGTGTGTTTTATAGCAACGCGTGACGCATAGGACTTTATATTACATCCAGTGTTTGACTGTTTGTCTATCTTGATAACGATGTCAGAGTTTTTCATATGCTAAAAAGAAAACAAAATTATTCCTTTCTGGATAGACTAATACGGTTAAATGGCGTATTTTCGTGATCTTGGCGTTAATTGGGGGCATACATTGCCGCGATTGGTATTAATAATATTAAAATTCAGCTATTGTAATACGTAATTTTTCAAGCGTCGCTTATGATCTAATTTCAAACGCGCGAACAAATATGACAACCAAAAGTGTGCTAATTATCATCACTGGTGCCAATTGTAGAATTTTTAATTACCAAGTAATAAAATAAAAATAGTCTAAAGTCAATAAAAACATTCTAGCTAATGTGAGAAATCCATGAAAAATTACATTAATTGTGGTTAAAATATTTTTTTTATCGAAGTCGCCACTTTTGACAATCAGCAAAACGTAAGTCGCCGCTAATATCCTTCCAAACCAAATGCCCAAAAGACTTAAAAAAAAAATTAATAATTTTTTTCTAACATTTAGTTTCATTTTTACGCTCCGTCGTTTTTTACAATCTCAGCCTTTCCAGTTCGAAGGAACGCCTACCTGCTTGCACGTCTGCTCACTGCAGCACGTTTCGTTGGCGTTGGAAGCCGGTGAAACAGTGGTGAGTTTTAGTATTGCGTATACGAGCGAACGCAACTGCTGTGTGTTTGCGTTAGCTTTGCGTGTTCCGCACATCGCGCGCGCAGCCCATAATTGCGGTCTTGGATGGTGCGTGGCGATGAGGCGCACGCAAAACGTGGGGCACGCAACTCTAACGCAAACGCACACCGCTTGCATTTGCTTCTATGCGCAATACTAAAACTCTCCAGTAAGGTATACAATCCCATACCGGCTGCAGCACTACGCTGGGATAGTGAAGAGAGTTGTTTGCAGTTCGGAAATGACATTTCGCGGAGCGATTTCATAGTTCGCTGTGCCCAAGGAGGGTGGAGAATCAGTATCTTCACTATATTAAGCCCCGTTTCAAGCTGCGGGGAGGGATGAGTGGTTGAGCGGAGACGCGAATACTAATAGTGAACATGAACCATTTAGCGCACGGAACCATTTAGGCGCATGGAACCATGGAGGTTGGACGGAACCATACAAACATAACGTAACATGGGACATCCTATACCAGCAAAATGCGATACCAACATAGTGGGAACCATATGGCCTCCACCATGCTGGTATCGCCATTTCATCGTTATACAGGAGATCGTTTATGCTTTGGCATGTTTGTTTAAAAAGGTCGTGACGGCTACTCCTACTGTGGTTTTGTGCAGGTTAGTTATACGTGCCAGGGGTACGTAGTATAGGGGCCCAATCGCAACGATCGGTCTGGATAATTAAATACAATTGGATTCATTAACTTTTTAATTACTGAAGATAAACACATGGGTTCAATTAGAAACTCGGCTGAGAGTCATCGAAAACCACTAAAGCAACTCTTTTTAGAAGGATACAACGCTAGTGGCATTTTACGCGTTCTTGTAAAACGCTTGATTTGGATCCGTTTCTAGGTTTCCGTTTCAAGTTAATCGGAGCGCATCTCTGCGCTCACGGCCCTGTTCCCCAGGAGCCTGGACGCGCAGCACACGTGCGCCCTGCTTCCCTCCCACCCTACTGAGGGAGGCGGAGGGTGTGGCTTCTGCACTGCGGCCACCGGTGCAGCGGGATTCACAGGTGCAAAAGATGCGCATCTCATGAGTAAACCGAAGTCTGGAAACGCGTCCAAATTACGTCTCTTTTCTTCCCGAATGCGCCGTAAAATGCTGCTCTCCGTCCTATATCTTCACGAAAAGGGTTGATTTAGTGTTCTTTCGATGATGCTTAGCAACTTTCTAATTAGAACCATGGGTTCCTTTTCACTAATTATAATTTAAGGAACATATTATACTTACGGGGAAGCAACTATTTCGTATTTGAGGAAGCACATTTAAATCTTCTTCATCTGAAATATCAAAATTATTTGCAATTTGGTGAATCGAGGCTACATAAAATCATTTTTAAAGTATCGCTGGAGTGCACCCGCAGAGTGACGTCACAAAAGGATCTTTTCAAAATCTCTGCTCCTGCATGGCACCAGTCGTGATGTCTTTTTCTCCTTTTTAAAAATAGCATGTGCGTGCATAGCTTTGATTGGCGCTGAAGATGCGTGAGCAGAGATTTTGAAAGATCCTTTTGTGACGTCACTCTGCGGGAAAGGGTGCCTCCAGCGATACTTTAAAAATGATTTTATGTAGCCTCGATTCACCAAATTACCAAATAATTTTGATATTTCAGATGAAGAAGATTTAAAGTGTGCTTCCTCAAATACGAAACCGATTTAGCTTCCCCGTAAGTATAATATGTTCCTTAAATTATAATTAGTGAAAATGAACCCATGGTTCTAATTAGAAAGTTGCTAAGCATCATCGAAAAACACTAAATCAACCCTTTTCGTGAATATATAAGACGGGAGCAGCATTTTACGGCATTCGGGAAAAAAAGAGACTTAATTTGGACGCGTTTCCAGACTTCGGTTTCTCATCAGAGCGCATCTTTGCACCTGTGATACTGCTCACCAGTGGCTGCAGTGCGAAGCCACCTCCTCGCCTCCCTCGTAGGATGGAGGGGAAGCAGGGCGCACGTGTGTTGCGCGACCAAACTCCTGGGGAACAGGACCGTGAGCGCAGAGAAGCGCTCTGATAACTTGAAACCGAAACCTAGAAACGGATCCAAATAAAGCGTTTTTACAGAACGCGTAAAATGCTACCCCTGCGTTGTATCCTTCTAAAAAGACTTTCTTTAGTGGTTTTCGATGACTCTCAGCAAGTTTCTAATTGAACCCATGTGTTTATCTTCAGTAATTAAAAAGTTAATGAACCAATTGTATTTAATTATCCGACTGATCGTTGCGATTGGGCCCCTATACTACGTACCCCTGGCCGTATAACTAACCTGCACAAACCACAGAAGGGTAGCTTTCACGACCTTTTTAAACAAATATGTAAAGCTTAAAACAATCTCCCTGTATAACAATGAAATGGCGATACCAGCATGGTGGAGCCATATGGTTCCACTATGTTGGTATCGCATTTTTGCTGGTATAGGATGTCCCATGTTACGTTATGCTTGTATGGTTCCGTCCGCCTCCATGGTTCCGTGCGCCTAAATGGTTCCGTGCGCCTAAATGGTTCCGCAATATTCCACTCCATTAGTATTCGCGTCTCCAGCTCGACGCTCGCCCTCCCGCGGCGGAAACGGGAAGCGCTCTAGTGAGGGTCCCCCGATTCTCCTGCTCAGCGGGCACGGCGGAACTGCTCGCGATCATGGCTCGCGAAATGTCGTTTCCGAATGCAAACAACACTCTTCACTGTCCCAACGTAGTGCTGCAGCCGGTATGGGATTGTACCTTACTGGAGAGTTTTAGTATTGCGCATAGAAGCAAACGCAAGCGGTGTGCGTTTGCGTTAGAGTTGCAAGTCCCACGTTGTGCGTGCGCCTCATCGCCATGCGCCATCCAAGACCGCAATTTTGGGCTCCGCGCACGCGCAGTGAGGAACACGCAAAGCTAACGCAAACACACAGCACTTGCGTTCGCTCGTATACGCAATACTAAAACTCACTACTGTTTCACCGGCTTCCAACGCCAACGAAACGTGCTGCAGTGAGCAGACGTGCAAGCAAGTAGGCGTTCCTTCGAACTGGAAAGGCTGAGATTGGAAAAAACGACGGAGCGTAAAAATGAAAGTAACTAAATGTTATAAAAAAATAATAATTTAATTTTTTTTTTAATCTTTTGGGCATTTGGTTTGGAAGAATATTGGCGGCGACTTACGTTTTGCTGATTGTCAAAAGTCGCGACTTTGATAGAAAAATATACTTTAACCACAATTAATGTAATTTTACATGGATTTCTCACAATAGCTAGAATGTTTTCATTGACTTTAGACTATTTTTATTTTATTACTTGGTAATTAAAAATGCTGCAATTGGCACCAGTGATGATAATTAGCACACTTTTGGTTGTCATATTTGTTCGCGCGTTTGAAATTAGATCATAAGCAACGCTTGAAAAATTACGTATTACAATAGCTGAATTTTAATATTATTATTAATACCAATCGCGGCAATGTATGCCCCCAATTAACGCCAAGATCACGAAAATACGCCATTTAACCATATTAGTCTATCCAGAAAGGTATAATTTTGTTTTCTTTTTAGCATATGAAAAACTCTGACATCGTTATCAAGATAGACAAACAGTCAAACACTGGATGTAATATAAAGTCCTATGCGTCACGCGTTGCTATAAAACACACACACACACACTTCAGCTGTCTGACTCGGATTCCGTCTTTGGGTTGTTGCAGTGAGAACAGCGTTTATTAATTTATACGTTTTGTGGACATTTGTAAAAATTGGAATTCTCTTATTCCTGTGCTGGGAATAATGTTAAACCAATTAATCATCTAAAGACCCAAAAACCCATTAAAAGGCCCGCAGTTCATTATTTCCCATGACAATTATCTGAGCGAGAAAAGGCAGCGAGAACGCACAAATATCAGCACTGATTTTTTCAACAACTACAAATATCAGCCTGGATCGGACATGTATGTCACAAAATAAAGTTTCCGCGAACAACTTCTCTAACTAAATAATTACGATGTGAGACACATCTTGAGGTATGAAAGAATCCGAAATTAAGACCTATACCGAGAAATTAAATCCAAAATAGAGGTTAGTTTCGGTTTCGCTCCAGAATTAAAACGCGCATCCTTGCGTAAATATTACGCTAAACACCGTTCTTGTTTTCAGGGTAAAGAGGTGACCTGCGCCCATAACACCCTAGCTTCCTCGTATTACCAGAAATAATTTGTGTCGCTCAGTAAAGCCAGCACACTAGACAGGCTCAACAGCGGCACGCATCTCCGACCCTCACTATAACCGCCATTTTGGAAAATGAGTGGCGCCACCTATAGTTAGTTGGAGTCGCGAATAGGATGTCCCATAAAACGACACGCTTGTATGGTTCCGTCCTTCTTCGCCTTAATCCACTATGCTGGAGCCGCCTTTTCGCTGATGTAGGATTTCCCATATTATGGTTACCCTTTTATGAGGCTTTTTCCAACATCTTTCCGAAATCAAGATTTTCCATCAGGGCCAGACTGTGCACCAGGTACAGACAATCTAAGGAAAATATTTTCTCTTTCAACCAAACTTTGTCTCTTCAGATTATACACCAGTGCACGGCTCCTACGTCGTGCCGCCGAGGTGCCGCCAATGTCGGCACGGTGCAGGCGCAGATACTTCACGTCATGCTAATCTGGTTTCTTCACAGGTGTAGTGCCCACACTTAGCTTAGGCAAGCGTGGACTCGTATGTAAAAGGCACTGGCACGGGCGTCGAACTATAGACTGGGAAATGCAGTAAATGGTTCGTAGTCCCCTCGCAATAAAATTCAGCAAAACTAAGCAGCAGGCAGCCTGGTTGGGCCATAAAGTCAAGATAATAGAGTAGAATCTCGTTAATACGTTTCTCAAAGGACCGCGATATGAGAAAACGTATAATCCGGAAAAACGCAAAAAAAAGAAAGAATAAAAGAAGGCCTCCAAGTGCTGGAAGCTCGCCGGGACCGGCGGTTTTGACCGTAAAAGCCGGGAAAACGAGAAAACCGGGGACGTATCAATGAGGTCCTACTATTTATTTATCTATTTATCAATACTACTAATCCTCATTAGATGATTTTCGTATGGTGGTGCAAAACACACACATGCATAAATACGGTACAAAGAAAACAGAGTTATGAAGAGGGCAACAAACATATGAGCTCAACGAAGTGGATGAGACATCTTGCAGAGCCTGAGATGGGGAACGATAAAAAAACGGACGAACACAACAAACTCTTAAATCTCAATTGAGATTTTGTTGTGTTCGTCCGTTTTTTATCGTTCTCTATCTCAGGGACTACAAGATGTCGATTAATTACCAGCTCGCCTGCACTCTATCACTGCTTACAATTCTGGATGAGACATGATATTTTCACATCAAGAGCGCTTCGACATCATTCGTGAACTGTGTTAGTGAGCTAACGGGGACAACGTGTTCGGGCAAACTGTTCTATTCCTGGACTGCTAGCAGAAATTATGAAAATTTAAAGCAATTATTTTTAGGTTGGAACTCCTCGAATAACTTCCCAAAGTTTGAACGGTTTGTTCTTCCAGCGTGGGGAATAAGGTAGTTGGATTTTTATATTTTAGTCAAGTTATTGGGTTTTTTGTAAAGTAGTTTCAATCTCGTGAGCCTAGCTTTTCTTTTCTAGTGGCTGCACGCCGAGCCCTCTACACAGCTACGGTGAATCACGCGTGCCGAACTTATTGGTAATGAACCTTAAAACGACCCTCTGCACTATGTCAAATTTTCGTATGTTATTTTTTGTTTTGTGAAGGGGAACCAAAAAGGGCTAGCATATTCAAGCACAGGCAGGGTAAGTGTTGTGTAGGCCAAGAGTTTAGTATCGCGGGATGCGTATTTTAGTCGCCTTCTTAGGAATCAAAAGTTCGTTGGTGCTTCTTTGACCACTGCGTTTATGTGCATGCCCCCACGTACGTGAACTCGTGCAAGTCTTGTATTATGATTTCGTTGATCTAATCAGAATGAATCATTATGTTTTCCTCCTACTCATGGAGATGGCTATTGTTTTGTATGTGCTAAAAACCATCTGCCAATTTTTACACCAGCCTAAGATCTTTTTCCAGCGCGCTTTGCTATGTTAAGTGGTCTGAAGGATTCGCTATTTTAGAATATATTATACGATTGTCAGCAAAGAGTCTAATGTTGATGGAGATTTTATCAGTTATATGATTATTAAAGAACAGGAAGAGAAGCGGAAAAAGTACTGAACACTGATGTACTCCGGAATACACTGGCTAATTAGTTGAGCTATTTCCCTTAATTTTCACGAACTGAGATTATTCAGAGAGGTAGTCCTTAATCCAATTTACAACTTCTCTGTCGCCTAAGATTTTCGTTAATTTCAAAAGTAGCTTATTATGGGAGACCCTGTCGAATGCTTTTGATAGATCTAGAAAGGTGATATCCACCTGGCTTCTACGATTTATAAACGAGAAAAAGGCGTGCACGCTTTCAACTCACTGAGTTACGGTTGACAAGCCGGATCAAAAACCATGCTGGCACATATCTAAGACGTCGTTTTCTTCGACGAAAGCAGTTTAATGCTTTAGGATAACATGTCCCATAATTTGAAACACGTTCATGTAACTGAAATCGGTCTATAGGTTGAAATGCTTCCTCTCTTGCCCGATTTATGAATGGGAAAAACTTCAGCATCCTTCCAGTCGGGTGGAAGTTTTGATTCATGTATCGAATTCCTAAATATTAGTGATAAGTATTTTGATATCCATTCTGCGTACCTTATCAGAAACTGGTTTGTAATGCTATCTGGCCCGGCACTTTTTAGGGTCAAGATTAAGAAGAAGACAGAACGTGCCATCCTCGAAAATTGTGATGTTGCCTGCGGTACCTTGCAATTGCCTATCCACGAAGGGTGGCACAACGCCGTTGTCGTGTGTAAAGACTGAAAGGAAGTAGTTATTGAAGTTGTTAGCCTTGTCCGGGCTGCTGGCGATCGCTGTATCGGTACTTTCGTTTGCGCGGAATTCTGCACCACCATAACTTATCTGGTGATGTTCTGATGAAGGAATAAAGAGTTTCGTTGTAAAACTTCTTTTTGGCCCCCTTTAATTGACTCCCAGGTTCTATAGTTAAGTTCGTGATTTGTTCTTTCTTCGATGCTCTTTTCCTAATCGTTGTATATTTTTTGTAGTTTGTTAATTGTTCGCTTCGTATGAATGATTTCACACGTTATCCAAGGATTTCGCTTAGCGGTTCTTTTGATCTTAGTTGAAATATAGGTGTTTATACAATGGAAAATCAAATCACTTGAAAGAATTGGAAAGGTCATTTTGTGGAAGTATTTGACCGCAGGAATAGTTTATAAAAAAGGTCAAAGAGAAAGTCGAAACAATCCAGGATGGCCACATCATTAGCACGATTAAAGTCTAAAACGTGAATAACCTTGCTGGTATATTTTGGCACCGCATCTAGTCTTAGCGAGACTGCCACAATGTCATGGTCAGATATGCCGTCAACGATGTTCATGTCTAGCTCTTTTAGAAAGTAGTCGCTCACAAATATCAGGTCCAGGACACTCTGCGGGAAGCCTTTGTACGTGTCAATTCTGACACAATCTGGGTTAACTGATAACTAAATAAAATATCGCACATAGTATTTGTTCCGCCAAGACATGCCAAAGGGTCTCGAAGTTCGGTTCAAGCAACTTCAGGCAGGTTGAAATCTGCCGCCAATATTATTTTATCACTTGGTTGAACATTCCACTGTATGTACGTCTTCAAAATGTCAAAAAAATTCTTTGGGAGGCCTGTAAGCAGCACCAACGTAAAGGGTAAAATCATTAAACCAAAGTTTACACCATAATGACTCCATGCCTGTCACGTCCGGCTTCTGCGTGGCTTGAAACCATGTTTTGTACAAGTTAGCCTCCCCTCCGCCGCGCGATTGTCGATATTTTCTTATTACAAAGTAGTTTGGTATATCAATCAATCAATCAATCAATCAATCAATTTTATTTACATCATCATCAGATAGTGATGTGGGCTGCAGAGGCAAAAAGTCAAAACAGTTTTGACTTGACAAGGCCTCTGCAGCCTTGCAATTGGCATACGGTAACAAACAACAGCAACCAGGGAAAAACAAGCAAACAGCGACATGGGAAAAAAAGAAAAAAGAAGAAAACACTTATATACTCTATTTGCTGCTAGAGGAAGGATTTGACCTTATACACAAAGAACAAAAAACCGACAGCATCTAGGGACTGGATGTATACAGGAAACAAAATATATAAAACGGATGTATTTACAGCTCACAAAAACAATTTACTTTTTATTTGTGAAAACAAAGTTCTCGAATTCCATTTAGATGCACGTTTTCAATATTTGACAAATTTTGTTTTTCAACTTTATTTAAGACAAACGGGAGATTATAGCTTAGCATTTGAAACCCATAGTTCGTGCGATTTAATGGAATTTTCCAACACTCCCTTTCCATAACGTCATAAGGTTTAGAAATGGGAGTTAAATTTGAAATACAAGCAAAAAATGGTTCATTACATCGGAGGGTGGATCTGTATCGTGTGAGGAGAGTATACTCATATGAATCAAGAATAGAGGTTAGATTCATTTCTTTAAATAGAGGAGGAGTGTGTGTGTCAAAAGACACATTTCGTATTATGCGAACAGCCTTTTTTTTGAAAAATATATAATTTATTTAGCTTGGACAGGCTTGTAGTGCCGTTTTGTTTGGTGTCATTGTGACGATGGTTGAGACTATAAATTACCGGAACACGTATTCAATAAAATTCAGTTGTAAGTTGCGCCTTGTTGTGTCCTGTTCTCTTCTTTTGTCCTCGTCCTTGCTGCGCACAAGATTGTATAAGTTGTAGTGCTCCACACCAAGCTACAGTAATTTAAAAGAGGTTGAAAAAAAGCTTTATATAGAAGCAATTTCATACGACAAGGCAGTATATTTTTAAACTGGTACAATTTTCCCAACACTTTTGAAAGTTTTTTAGCTATATTGATAATATGATCATTCCAAGACATGCGGTTGTTAAAATAAACTTCAAGCGTTTTCACATTCTGAACGAGTTCCATTTGAGAGAGGCCAAAAACAATATTAAAAATTGGAACTAACATTTCTATCTTAGGTCGGAAAAGGACCGCCTTACTTTTGCTCATATTAATTTCCAACGAGTTTACTACACTCCATTCATATAGCTTCTGTAGTGTGGCGTTAGTTTCATACACCAGTTCCTGTATTTCAGCGCCTGAAAAAATAAGCTAGTATCATCAGCATAAATGATGAAAGAGGGGGTCCTACTGATGCTAACAATATCATTTATATACAAGTTAAATAAAAGAGGACCTAAGATGCTACCTTGTGGTACTCCAGATCTGATAGGTTGAACGGTAGAAATTTTGACAATTTATTACAACACATTGCCGCCGAAAATTAAGGTATGATTTTATAATATCGAGTGTTACACCACGGACTCCATAACATTCGAGCTTTTTTTATGAAAGTAATGTGATCGATACGATCAAACGCTGTAGAATAATCTATAAAAACACCTAAAGTTAGTTTTTTTCCTTCGAAAGACTTTAAAATTAGCTCCTTCTATTGCAACAATGCCAATTCCGTTGATCAGCGTTTGCAAAAAACCGAACTGAGAGTCTGTAATTATTGCAATTTTATTACAGAAACTTGTTAATCTGTTATGAACGATTTTCTCAAGGCATTTGGAAAACACAGGTAATATGGATATAGGTCTATAATTTGAAAATTCGTTTTTGTTTCCACCTCTAAACAAAACAATAACTTTTGCAATCTGCATTTTTGTAGGAAATACACCACTATACAATGAGGTATTCATAATATGGGTTAAAGGGACCATGAAATGATTCTGAAATTGAATTTCATCCACTGGACGTCGTAAAAGGTGTGAAAAGAAACACAAAAACACAAAAATAGGGAGCAAAAAAATTCTTTGCTATAGAACTTTTAAAAGAAAACTGGACTCGTTTGCGCCTTCGTTCCTTCGAACGCTCTCCGCCTTTTCACTGCTATGCATCCGCCGAACTGCAGCACGTCAGCCGAATCCACGTCGCCCATTAAGTAAGCGCCTACCTCACCAGCACCGCGATCGTAAACAATAAATAGCCGGCAAATCTTTCTTAAAAGATTTGTTAAATAATATTCAGATCCACGTTTCGTAGCATAATTAGAGATGTGTGGCGAAAATTGCCAAATTTGATAATGCTGACATGATAAGCCAAGCGCCATCTATCGTGTGGTAAATGAAGCTGAGAGCCAGCTCCGGAGCTGTCCGTTTTACGATCAAATCAGCATGGCCGACAGCGTCGCTTGGTCACCGTGGTCATGACGACCAACGAACGTTTATTTTTTTACGTGTTCTTTTCGCGCGTCCCAACTTCAAGCAGCAAGAAAAAAGTACTTGAAACAGACCACGACGTACAAGAACGCTGGATCCACAAACACCCGAGAATAGCTACGATGGTGACGAGTCCACCTACTCCGACCAAGCGAGCTGCTCAGAATATAGGCCTAGCAGGCGCAGCGTTTGCTTCCACGACCGGCTGTCGTGGTTGTTTCGACGGTACTTGACCAAGAAAGTGCCCACGACTGGCTGGCGTGCTGAATGGAATATGCCCGCGCGACCCTTGTGGACCCTTCCCGTATTATAGTTTGATCGTTGACCTAAATTTTAGATTAACAGGTGAGGTAAACGAAATCTCTTCCCCTTGTCATCTCCTTGTTTTCCGAGGCAGTGTTGACGAACACTGTCGTCTCGTCGATTCTACCTACTTGTTTTGTGTCATATAGAGCTCGAATAAACGCCGTGTGGATTACCTTCGTAACACGGTATGTACACTTTGTTATTAGTATGCCATTTTTATTCTGACACGACTGCACGTCACTGTCGAGCTATAAAAGTTCGTGGAGCTACGTGCAATGCCGGGCCAACCTTCCTTTGCCGAGTGCCACGTCAGTATCGAGTTGCAATCGTAAAAGATCGGTCCCGAAGCGCTCACCAAGAGCGCGAATACAGCACCGCGAATACACAGTGTGAACAGGTATTTACGTGGCTCTTGCTGACACTGTCGTAGCTCAAACGTATCTTTTTTAACGTCGGCTCACTCCTGCATCTCCGAGGCCGCGAAAAACGCCGCGGCGATTTGTTTCCATCTACGTCGCTTTGCAAACGACTGACACGGGCCGCCTATTACCAACAATGACAGTTGGGTTGACTTCTGGAGTCTTCACCGGAAGACTCGCCGCGCTTCCCAACAGGCATACCGGCGTATGAGACTAGTCCCATGCTGTCGCTGTAGCGCAACATATCTCATTGAATTTCGCTCAGCTGCGATGTGTCCATGGCTATCGCGGCGATGAGAGGCACCGATTCAGAAAATACGTCGGTGACATCAGCGCAGTAAAACCTACCGGCGCACCCCCAACTGGCCTCCGCTAACGCTCCCATTCTCCTACTGCCGAGAGAACTTCCGGTTTCTGTCCCAGCGTACGTCACGACCGTCAAAATTACGCCGCAACTTGTTTTGCGGTCAGTTTGAGAGAAAGAAAAAGTCGATATTTCATTATTTTTTGTGTAGAAGTTAATGAACCGAGACGAAAACAGATGCCTGTTCGGCATTCAGTGAACGTTGAAGGTTTAATGTAAAAGTTATCTGGCAAAAGTAAAAAGGTCATTTCATGGTCCCTTTAAAACTGGTGCCAAGATCACTAATACATACTTAATTGGTTTGATCTGGAAATCATCTATATCAGAGGAGTTACTGTTTGTAAATGCTAACATCGTGGAAAATACTTCTTGTTCGTCTGCTGGAAAGAAAAAAGCATTGTGTTGATTTCTAGGTTTCATAAAGGCCATTGATAAGGGACAATGTATGCTACTTACAAGATTTATTAGATACATGTTAAAAGCTTCTGCGAGAGCTTTTCCTTGTAATGTTACACCTTCCTTCTTTAGTTATTTCTTGTACGGCTGACTCAAAGGGACGGTGTTTTAACACTTCGTTTAACTGTTTCCATACCAGATCTGTTCTCTTCATACATGTCTCATTAAATAAATTATGAAAATACGTTTGTTTAGACTGGCGAAGAACCTTATTCACTGTATTTCTGCATTTTTTGAAAAGAGCAAGATCTTCTGGAGTTCTTGTTTTAAGAAACGTACTATACAGTTTATTCTTTTTATTAATCAATTTTAAGCATTTTCTAGTTACCCATGGCTTGCGGTTCTTTTTAGCTTGGTTTAATTGCCTATAAGGAAAATAATTTTCATATATCTTCTTAAAAATATCTAAAAATTTATTATACGCTTCATCAGCAGATGTAGCGGAAAAAACGTTTACCAAGCTGCGAATGCGATAATACGACGCTTACTGCATTCTCGGGCCGACGAGGCTTAGTGTATTGCACGCTG
>JAZHYW010067795.1:37500-50164 GCA_037355805.1 Ixodes ricinus | reverse complement strand
ACTTCGTTCAGTTACGTACTAAAAAAAAGAAGAAAAAATAGGAAAAGTGGAGCGGAACCGGTAAAATTATCCAGGGCCGGAGCGGAATGGGTTCGTTCTGGCACGGTCGTTCTGGCCATGAACGCTGTTGACACTGAACAAAGAAAGCCAGTGTGCGCACCCGTCGTGAGCGAAGGCAGGCGGGCGTGATCGCGGGAATGCCCAACGCGCGAGAGATAGAATCCTTGGCCTCCTCGGTCGGTCAACGTCACTTGAAATCTGGGCGCGCGACAAGATAAGCTCGCGACGTTTTTTTTCTCTTTACCCTTAGGGTCAAAGGCATTATAAGGGGAGAGTGGACGTGAGGAGTACAAAACGGTGGAAGCAATCTATGGGTGAAGTAATCTCTAATATTTCACGGAAAAGTGGGGTCTTCAAAACACGCGGCATACAATTTTGCGGGAATTTTTTCAGCTAAAACATTAGCGCAAACCGTGTTTTATTCTATTGATGTTTGTTCTCCGGTTATTTGGCCGGAAAGGAGAGACGGTGTGTTAGAAAGTCTTTCCTATCGTCACCTGTGGCGACTTTGAGAATATCTCGAGACGCAGATCCATTATTCGCCGTTCAAATAAATTTTACTTCTCATCAAACAGCGCGCTCTAGTCAATTTTCTACCATTTCAGAGGACCTGCTTTGTGTAATGTTTCGTGACTTAATATTTTTATTAAAAAAGACGTTTACAATTCTCTGCAATGCTGAATTAGAGCGCAGCTGCTCTTGAGGGGGAGAGGGTATGCCCCTCCCCCCTTCTCGCCTGCTGCCCTCCCATTAAGCGGGAAACTTTGGCTAAATTTTCCGCTAAATTTAGCGAAAATTTCTCCGCTAAATTTAGCGGGGAAATAGCCCTGTGAAATTTAGCGAAACTTTTCCCGATACATTTAGCGGGGAAACTGAATTGGTGTTGAGATCGCGTGACGTCAATTTTTGGCGGAAACTTAACCCGCATAATTTGAGCGGAAAATTTCCCATAATGCAACGCGCGGTTACGCCGACGCCGCTCAACCCGAAACGGGCGCCTAAGAGCTGCGCTCTAAGTGGTATTTTATGTAGGTTTAACTTGACAAAGTACAGAGCCAGCTGGCTCTGTACTTTACGTTTGCAAGAAAGGCTCCGGTGCGCTGCCATTTTGAGCGATGCTGGCGCCGCGTAGCGTTTCCGCCATGTTGGGGTGTGCTGCGTCACGTGATCGGGGTGCGCGAATGTGGACCAACCAGGAAATGCGGTAGCCATGATTGTGACGTGTGGGCGTGTGGAAGAGAAAGACGTTGACGCGGACAAAGGCGCTCAAGGGCTGGGCCCGGCAATGGATTGCTGGGCTTGCTCGGATAAAGGTCTGTTACTTTTGTTGGGCCGCCTGTCTTGTTGCGGGTGAGCAGTATGCACCCTAACGACGTCTGCGCGACGTGCACCTTGGTGGCGGACGCCATTTCGGAGGAACACTCACTGACGACAATAAAAAAGCATTCAAACATGCGCTGTTTTTTTTTGTTTTTTTTTGCTGGTTTGTGTTTTTGCGGTCGATGACAACACCTCCTGGGTCGCTAAACTCGTCAAACACAAAGTTGGGGCCGAAGTTCGCGGAGCGTGCTGATTGGACTCTCGCGACGATGGCGTCACGCGGGACGAGATGTCAATCATCCAAGCTCTCTCGGTGCTCGAATTCCAGTGAGAATGTGAAACACAAAGTCGTAGCGAGCTTCATCGGAGCGCGCGCGAGCAACACCGTGGGGCCAGGCGATTGAACGGCTGCACTGATGACGTCGCTCCCGCGTGTCCCTACATCCCTACGCCGCGTTAGAATTAATAATACGTAATTGTACCTAGGCGGGCTGTAAATGCTCTGAACTTTCTCGTCGGAAGATCGTTGTTTGTGGAAGTTATTGGTGACGACAAAGTGACGTTTCACAACTTTGGGAAGGAGTTATTTGAGGCCAAAATCTTCGCTTCGGAATCGAGGCGAAGATTGAACTTTGTGATATTGTGGAGCCGTGCGCGGTGTACGCGGCTTTAGAGCTCATCTTCCGGAACTGTCAACAACGCTACCGGGGTCACCCAAGCGCCGTGTGTGGACTGACGTCGGTAGTGTTTGAGAGAAGAGGGGGCGACGAGGGATGGAGAGGGAAAACCTAAGGAAGGGAAATAAAAAAAGGTGCGACCAACACACACACACACAAACATACACACACATTCACACACACAAATGGGAGTCAGGAAGGTCCGTAGAAATTGTTTGGGAGAGAGGAAGAGAGAGAGAGAGAGGGGTGATGGTAGTGAAGAAGGGGGATATCCCTTCCCCGAATTTTTAGAACGCAGCTCTCAAGCGCCCGTTTCGGGCTTGAGCGGCGTCGCCGTCGGCGGCGGTGCCGCCGTCTGCATAACTGCGCGTGTTGCATTATGGGACGTTTCCCCGCTAAATTTAGCGGGGAAATTGACGCCACGTGACCTCAACACCAATTCAGTTTCCCCGCTAAATGGGAGGGGAGCAGGAGAGGAGGAGGGGAGGGTACGGAGGAAGGTGGAAGGGCATACCCTCCTCCTCCTCCTCCTCAAGAGCTGCGCTCTAGTTCGACGTTACAGAGAACTGCAAACGTATTTCTATTTTTTTTAAATTATAACTCTGAAATGCTGTGGTCAGGGGCTGGGGCGATACCCCCCCCCCCTCCCCCCCTTACACCTTCATGCCCCTTGCCCGCTCTTTCGACGCCACTTGGGGGGGGGGGGGAGGGATGACCCCCTCCCCGTCCTCCTGTTTCGACGACCCTGCTAGAGGCGTTCCAACTGAGCGATGACGAGGAACAGCACAGCGTGCAAAGCTGCAATTTTTGAAATAATGGTTCTAGAGATTCTGGAATTAAAACGGTTTGCATTCCACGAACTCACAAGCGGCCATAACAGACTTCCAAGCGAGAGGCTCGTGCCAGGGCTCGTTGTATGCAGGCGCGTTCGGTGACGTCCTTTTATACATGCCTTGCACCTATACGTCACATGATGACGTCGAACGCCGGTATCCACCATGCTGGTGGTTGACTCGACGGCCTTTCGCAGCGAGAGCAATGGTAAACTGCACCGCGCTTGGCTCTGGCAGTTACTACGTATCCCGACGATCGTCCGATCGTTTCGTCGGCATGCCCCGCGAGACAGAGTAGCCGTGAAGTTAGAGAAACTACGAGCCGCAGGAAAGGGATGCGGCCGCGGATTACCGAGTTTGCGGGACGGATTTCATAACGGCGAGTGGCGGCACTTTTCTACCGTTGTTTATGTTCACGCACGCCTTTGCATCGGCTGTTGCCCGTTCGTGGTGTAGATGGCCTTTGCCTTTCATTACATACCGGTCGTTTCCACGCTTCGAGCGCACCTTCGGGGCTCCCGGCCGAATCCGGGCGAGTGTCGCGCCGCGAGCCCGGCCCGACGGCGATCGGTCGGCGGCGGCCCCCGTGTGCAAGCTCTCCGAGACGCGGCCACCGGTGTATCGGTTCGTGCCGTCCGCGAGACGGTAACCTTTTCAAAGAGCGAAAGGATGCAGGCGAGCCGGTTAGGAAACATGCGTATTATAAACCCTCCAATATTTGATTTGCCCTTGTCTCGGGGTTTAGATTATGACGGTAACCTCGCGTTTTTACCAGTATTTCGCAAAATCGTAACAACGTTTCTAAAAGCGACTCCTAGAACCGCTGGCCAAATGTTAAAACACGCAATTCAAGTTTTTTTTTTTTTTTTTTTTTTGCGACACGAGTTTTTTGTTTTGAAACTTCGTCGGCGGCATATTGAAACTTCCTGCTCGTAGCGCGATCGCACCAATGCCGAAAATTTCCGCACGTACTGGCTAAACGTCGTCATCGTAAGATCGGCACGTTTTTCCAAGTTCACATGTAACACAACTGGTTCCTTTGTTAAAAATATGGTGCATGCCAGCGCGTGTCCGGGCAGTTAGCGGCATCCTACGCCTTGATAAGCGCATCCGCTCGGTGTGAAGTCAACCACCAGTATGGTGCGGGGCCCCGTTCTTCCCTAGAGTGACTTCACTTGCAAGGCATGTATAGTTCATACCTTTGACGTCAGGGTCAGGATTATCAGTTGTGAACGACAAATTTGACGGTGCCTGTTCAAGTCGACGGTGACAAGTTAGGTTGTGTACGATGAAAGCTTGGTGTCTTCGCGTTCTCGAAACATTACCGTCAATATTGACAACCTGGCAAGACTCTTATTTCTGTTAAAGAACGCATAATTAATCCCAGTTTGGCTAATGTTTGAAAGTCTACCATAAAATTATTTTATCCCGCCGATGGGGGAGACAACTGCCCGGAAGCGAAATCCGTCCGAGAGTGGACAATGCTACTCGGCTGGTTGTGACCTAGCCACGTCGGGCTTTGAGCCGAAATAAATAAAAGGAACAACAGGAACGCTTTTTATAAAAGTAGAAGGCTGCTTTATCGGCGGGGAAATAATGAACGAATATCAGACTACTCAACTTCGACGGTGTTGATTTTAGAATGCAATTACCCAAGCCTCCATCATAGAGACAATCAAACATGTCGGTGGCAGCTTATAATCTTTCTCGTGGCGTCACACGTATGAACCACGGCTGTCTCCGAACGCTCTTTCTTGCTGCTCTTGTGAGGATCCTAGGGAGTGATTGGGATTTTTCGTCCCTTCAATGAGAAACGTCATGAAGATACACGGATCTGCGGGTTTGTGAGAAAAGAAAACTTCGCGGCAATCTTTGGGCTCCTCCCCCACTATGTCATAACACAAACAAAGTTGTATTTGACGAGTTTGGCGACCCTGTATGGTTTAAAGATACGTTTTGAGTCCCTCTGGACGTCCAATGACTTGAGGAAGATGCGCTTGGCAGCATTGAACGACAAGCAGCGAACGTCCTGTGCACGTTGGGGGTCCGCTTCACCTCGGATCTCACTCGCAAAGGTGTATACGCTAGAGGCGATGACCCGCCACGAGTACCTGCAGGCAAGGCTAGCGCCGCGCATGCGCAGTAGTGGCGTTCCGGAGAGACGGAAGCTACGTAGCACGCGTAGCAGCGCGGTTCCCTTGCGTGGCTCCCGCGAAAACGAGGCGAGATCAGGGAGAGCCAGCGAGGGACTCAATTCAAGATGGCCGCCACGCCGCCTCCTCGCTTGGTCGCTGCAGCTACCCCCGGACTTTCCCATAGGGCCAATAAAGTCGACTTGTGTACAGCAGCGCCGAATTCCACGTCCGGTGTCAAATTCCTGTATTGCTTTAGTTCGCCAGCCACGGAACACCGACTGCAGTCAACTCCGGCGCGCTGTGACGCCAAATAGTGACGCGAATTTCGTCATAAAATTAGGGCTGTTTAGACTCCGACGTTGAGCGCAGTGTTCATTGGCCGGCGACCAGGAACTCGATATCTGCGACCAATCAGTAGGGAATTGTAGTAGACCGTTCTTCTCCTCCGCTACGGTATCCCGGAAGAAAACTCCGCACCTGCGCACATGCCCCCGCCAGCCTTATCTGCATAGTTCAGGGTCTTGTGGGGGATTACGGAGCGCTATCCGAGTGCTTAGCGGGCTGCGAAACGGTCTACCACAATTCCCCAGTATCTGTGCGTTTTCGAGCCCAGTCACTGGGTTTGAGGCTAGACCAGGGGTTTCCCCAGGATTCTAATCATGGCGGGTTGTCGCAATGGCTCGGGGGGGGGGGGGGGGGGGGGAAGGAAGGGGGCGATGCGAGGCGAGGCTAGATAAAATATACAACTGTTTCTTTTTTAGTCCACTAGCTAAATTACAGATGTCTATTAACCAAATGCTCATACCCGTAATGTATGTTTCCCTTTCTCTATATATACACCTGAGAGGTGGTGTTTTCTACTTAAGCTGAAAAAAAGAATTTTATTTTTTCCTTTTTTTTTTAGATTTAAGGAAAACTAGGAAAACTAGGGGGGGTCTAAGGGAAATCCTGGAAACTCTTACCCGATCGCTGTGCGTTGCTGAAGAAGAAATAAATACACTACCGAAGTCTACTGGGGCACCAACCACTGTGGCGCCCTCGTGGTATCAACTCCCACCGAATGTAGTGAATATAACGAAGAGAGCAGCGTCAAAAGTGCGGAGGGCGCTGTGTGTTCCCGTTCTTTGTCCTCCATGCTTTTGACGCTGTTTCCCTCTTGGTAACTATGCATAACCAAATCGCCCAATTTTCAACGGTGCTGCCTTATATAACCCCCCCCTTTCCGCAAAAAAAAAAAAAAAAATATATATATATTTTCACCGCAAAATTAAACTACGTATCGCCGAACTCTCATTCTTTACCCAAAGGTAGCGCTAGAAGTCCGAACCAGATACCAAACTTTCAGCACAAACCGATGTCTTATTCAAAAGTTATAAGTAAGGTTCCGTGTTTTCGGATAAATACGTAAAACTCAGGAAAAACACCCGCCGGTAGAATTTTGGTCAGTTCGGATTTATGCTATATACGCCGAATTTCGATGTGTGCTGCCCTTGGCTTTTGTGATACTGGGCTGAATATCAGTAACCTGGACTGAACTTGCCGAAGTCTGTTTCACTTCTTCGGCGCATGTTTCTGGCGGATTTTTGTATTCCAATTCGAAGCGAGCTGCAGGAACGTCCAAGGGAGTTGGTCTTGGCATCATCACCGGCACATGAAGAGCTTCAAGCACGAATGGTATTGTGGTGTGTCTTCTTTGCTGTAGGTCCCCGTACCAGGCGTTCCATCGAACCGCAGACCGCTTGGACACTTCCTTGATGAACATCCACAGTGCGATGAGCATGAGAAAGATACAGTGGCACATGATGCTGTAGAACTACACGAATGCCGTGATGACTTGAATCCAGGATATTCCAGTGAGTCGCGCCGTCACCTTTCCAGGGGACAGGGCCCCCATTAGCGAAACGTCGCTGTCCATGTTGTGACACCTCAGCTAAAGCGGGAACGGGAGTGCAGCGTTGCCCGATGCTGGGCCCGGGACGGCTGGTAGAGTCCGCCCTGGATTCTGGTCTCGCCCCTCGAGAGGGACCTCATGGCGTGAGCAAGACGCGATGTGGGTTCGACGCGGTCCGGGCTCTCGTCCCGAGCTGCAGCTTAGGACCGAGAGCCCGGACCGCGTCGAACCCACATCGCGTCTTGCTCACGCCATGAGGTCCCTCTCGAGGGGCGAGACCAGAATCCAGGGCGGACTCCACCGGCCGTCCCGGGCCCAGCATCGGGCAACGCGGCCAGATTGTAGGCATCCAGCAAGCAACAACCGCCATTTATGGTAGGCTCGTTCTGCCCACGCGCTCATCCCCGAGCACCGGTTATCCCCGCGCGCCCGACGACGAATCTTCATTCTTTTTTATGCCGACAACGTTTACACCCGGATATTATTTATTTATTTATTTTTAATAAGAAACACCTTGAAATTAAACTCAGAACTTCGGAGAATTGGGGATGAAACCAAATAAACTCCGATAACTCTGAATTTTCGGCAAAAAATAAACTCCGAAAAACACCCTCCGAATTTGACGAAAAATGAACTCCGAAGAGGAGGAGGCGACCTCCTCTCCAGCATTCGCTCGACTAATGTGGAAAGGGGTGGGAGGAGCTTCCACTTCGTTCTTGACCTGTCACCGACTATAGTTATAAGTAGGGTTTCGTGTTTTCAAAACTCTGAAATACACTCTCCGGGCAAATTTTGGTCAATTCGGATTTATGCGATAATCTCTGAATTTTTATGTGCCAATGCCCCCCCCCCCCCCCTTTTCAACACACATAAACACTAAAAAAAAAGAAGAGTAAAAGACGGCTTTTTTACAATTTGATTAGCGCAGGGTTAATTATCTTGGGAAAATGCCACCATAATTATCTTTCAAATCTCGGACAATTGTCAAAAGGGGTCTTACCGCTTATATCGTCAAGGTTGATTCAGGGCAACAGGTCACTGTACATTCGGGTCACGACATAAGCCACTCTTTTCGTTTCCAGTTTGGGCCATGGAATTTGTGCTTTAGAGAAAGCAACAACCTTTTTGTAACAGTGAAAGCTATGGACCATAAACATTGAATAAAATAAGGAAGAGGAGCAGTTGAAACTCTCTATTACATCCTTTACCACGCATAGAATCCTATGCGTCACGCGTTGCTATAAAAAACACAAACACACTTCAGCTGTCTGACATGGATTCCGTCTTTGGGTTATTGCAGTGAGAAAAGCGTTTATTAATTTATTCGTTTTGTGGACATATTGTAAAAATTGGAATTATTCTCTTATTCTTGTGCTGGGATAATGTTAAACCAATTAATCATCTGAATACCTCAAAACCTATTAAAAGGCCCGCAGTTCATTATTTTCCATAGCAATTATCTCAGCGAGAAAAGGCAGCGAGAACGCACAAATATCGGCACTGATTTTTTCAACAACTAAAAATATCAGCCTGGATCGAACATGTACGTCACAAAATAAAGTTTCCGTGAACAACTTCGCTAACTAAATAATTACGATGTGAGACACATCTTGAGTTATGAAAGAATCCGAAATTACGATCTATATCGAGAAATTAAATCCAAAATATAGGTGAGTTTCGGTTTCGCTCCAAAATTAAAACGTGCATCCCTGCCTAAATATTACGCTAAACGCCGTTCTTGTTTTCAGGATAAAGAGGTGACCTGCGCTCATAACACCCCTAGCTTCCTCGTATTACCAGAAATAATTTGTGTCGCTCAGTGAAGCCAGCACACAAGTCAGGATCAACAGCGGCATGCATCTCCGATTTTGGAGAATGAGTGGCGCCCCCTATAGTTAAATGGAGTCGCGAATACCCTTTGGAACGGGAGGCAGCTTGCGCTACCTAGCCCAAGTCTAAGAAAACAAACATACGATTCCTCTCGCCCTTCTAAGCCAATTTTCTCCCTCTAGGTATCACCCGGTAGTGTTGGGATATCACTAAAATGACCTTTAAAAAATCGGGCAAAAAAAGAAGAAAAAAAATCACTCCCTGCCTTTTTTGTTTGGCGAGGGAGTCGCCGATTTTCCTCTGGTCAAACCTTTTCGGCGTTACCCCAGCACCGGACCCACTCGGAGACAGGGTTGAGACTTTGGGCCGGAGCCACGCGGGAGGGAGTCCCAATTTTCCTCTGTCCCGCCTGTTCCCAGCTGTGCTAGTTAGTTGTGCATCATTCAATGTTCCCTAGATAATTTCCACCAATCTTCTAATCGCCTCTTTGTGACTGCAATCCTTTTCTCTTCCGTCCTTCCATCGTCGGCCAGCGAAACCCAGGGCCCCGGCCAAATCTGTTACCCCTTCAGGGAGGGCAGGGCAGGGTGAATCCCAGTGCAGACCTGCCAAGTCTCCCGGATTACCCGTACAATGTACGGATTTGGACCGTCTTGTACGGTTGTACGATTGATGGTAAAATCTCCCGGAAATATAAAATTTTCCCCGTTTAAACTTTTTTTTATAAGTTTTAGCGGGAAATCGGTTGCTGGTCTGGCCACGCCAAAGGAAACTCAGTACGCGAGCTCAAGCCAATCGCCATCGTAATCAAACTTGTTCTTACGTATCGCAGCGCCGCCGTGTTGCACCGTAGCGGATGACGATTCGTTCACTGAATGCTCGGCTAGCTCGGCCCTCCGCAAGCGTGGCGCTGCAATCTGAGAAGCATACTTTTCTAGACCAAGCAGTTTTACCGGTTTTGCTAACTGTTCAGTATACTTCTGGTTCTGCTGATAACGCTAAGCCTTTATTCTTTGTCAACTGTGTTCTCGTTGCGTACTCTAGGATGGCCCTCTCTAAAGAGCGCAAAAAATATCTCCAAGTTTTTTGAAGCAGTATAGACCCCTTTCAAAAAGTCTGGCAACAGCGGAAATCCGCTGAACGAGTCCAACAACATTGGGCGGCCGGCGCCATTGGGAAGGACTCTGTTGCGGCCGGCATAGTTGTTTTGACTGTAGCGTTCTTGTTTCGTCGATCCCTTCGCCTCTGTATGGCTGCAGGAAGCGTTTTCCCGATCACGGGTTGGGTAAACGACCTTTCCCAACTCCCAGCCGTTAAAGATGATGAGGTATATCGGTTCTTCAAGAGCTGATCGGACTCGGAACGACAATTCGACAGAAGTTACAACTTCCTCGTTGAGGGGTTCGTGGTCGCCGCATCCATAAAGGCCAACTACGCAAGAAAAAGGTAATTACTAAGATCTTTGTAGTTACGGCATCAGACATGTGTTAGTATGCATCAGAAAATGATAGGAACCGGTTATAATTTACGGGCTGTAGTTAGAGGTCGCCAGTACTCTCCGGATGTGCGACGAAACAAGCGCAGGGGACCCGCTTCGCTGTCGCTCGCCACGCGCGTTCCCACCGGCGATGCGATCTAGTCGCGCGATAACTTTCATCGCAAAAGCGACCATCGCGGGCAAAAAGCGACGCGATTTGAGCAGTCGCTACTTGACCCGACTTTTTTGCGATGCGATCTAGTCGCGGAGCGGCTGAGCCAACCAACGACGTTCGGAGCGAGAGTTTTCGAGAAACGACTCGCCAACGAAGGCGTTGGACTCGCTCATCGCGCACGCCGGTGTGACCATCTAATTTTTTTAATTAGACGGTCATAAATCAATAAAAATCTAAACCTCTCAATAAAAATCTAAACCTCTACTTCAAGTACAAAACAAATAAAAAAACGGACCTTTTGGGGGCATATTTTTTTATTGTTTTGTACTTGGAATTAAGACTTAAAATTTCAATGCACAAATTCAACCAGTAAAAGACGTATTCGACGCAAGTTTCTACTTGATACGTCGAGTCCCTTTTTCTAGAGGGAGACTTTAGAGTTGAAATGTAGAGCAACAGGTTTGCAGTGAAGCAGAAGTTGCACGCGATTGCATGTTGCTTTGCATAAAGCACGCGCTGCACAGATGTGTGCGCTACAGGCAGGTTAAAGCGTCAGGTCGTATGGCTTCATGCGTACCTAACATATAATTTACACGCGGAAGTTGGAAGCACCGCGAGCTCGTGCATACCTGAAGCTAGGCGCTCAAGAAGCTGTCACGTCCACAAGCGATACCACGAGCAACATTATATTTGTATTTGACGCTTTGATTTCTTCGAACTAGCTGAAACTTGAAAACTCTACCTCCAAACGCAAAAAATTGAGATTAAAAACACCGGACTCATACACCCAAGGCGCGTAGCGTGGGATCGGCTCGTGTTCCGTTCTTGCACTTCAGCAGGGAAACGTTTGCGCGGCTACGCCGCTGAATATCCCCACCAGACCGACGCCCGTCAACCGATAACGAGTACATTTACGAATACGTACCTTAATGCCAGACTTGTCCAGATACCCACTCTGCTTACAGAGGGGCACGCAGCAGTACGTTGGCATCGTGGGCCGGAATTGACTAGCGTCTACGGCCTACGCAGCGTATGCAGCGGCGCGCACTATCCTGCAGCATGGCGGCTGCCGCTAGTTGCCGTTGCGTACGACAGGTGGCGCTTTTTTCTCTGATGGGTCTATAGCACTGAATTTCGCTGTGTTATCGAATCAAAGAAAGGAATACATTTTGCTTTCTGTGTCGTTTGCAATTGCGATGTCAGCATCTCGCACGGAGGCCGAAGCGACCTCGTTGCTCACATAGCTTCGAAGAAGCACGCCAGTCGGCTTCAGTTGCAAGAGAAGCAGCAACAACTCGGCCAGTTTTTTCGAAGCAGAGCGGGGACAGCGACGTGATTCGAGCGGAATGTTTATTCACTGGATTTCTACTGGAACACAACATTCCGCTGACCGTTTCCGACCACGTGGGCCCGCTGCTCCGAAAGATGTTCCCGGCTTCCGACGTCGCGAAGCGGTACGGCTGTGCCAGGACCAAAACAAGTGCAATTGTCGGTGAAATGGCGAACAAATCCCAGCAACGTATGGTGGATGCCCTAAAACGAGAAGTTTTCTCGTTTTAGGGCATCCACCCCGTTTGCATGGTCTCCCTATTTTTGTATCCAGGTACTTGGCAGGTCTGCCAGTGCAATTTAAAACCAAGTGCTCTAGTGTTTCGCTCTCATGTGTCTGTCTCCTGAAATTTAGTCGTGTACGTCCTCGTCCTCAAAACTCCCGTTCTCGCCTCAAACAGTTAAGAACTTCCCAGTGAATTGTCACAAAGATTTTCCTTTCTTATGTCCTGCTTTCGTGACCTGTGGACCGTTAGAGATTATTTCTCCTACATTCTTCCCTCCCATATTTTTCTTTCTGCCTCTTTGACGACGACAATAATAATAATTGCAATAACACTTAGGAAACAAGCGAGCTGGTGACGATTCATGGTAATAAAACCCGAGACTCGGGAACACAGAAGGGGACGAACACAACATAACGTCTCAACGTTGTGTTGTGTTCGTCCCCTTCTGTGTTCCTGAGTTTCGGGTTTTATTACCATGAATAATAATAATGTTGCTAAAAAAAAGTTTAGTAAAAGAAAAATATATCTTTATTAAAACGCCCACACTTCGAATGCCTAGAAATGTACTAAGTTGGCGCGATATCTTTTAACAATATAAACAGTTACATTTATGACTACAATATATACAATCAGTATCACGCAGAACACAATCTGATGTGGCCATTTTTCTGTTTTTATGGATTCCAAGAGAATTAAAACCCATAGTGAAA
>JAZHYW010067795.1:0-35000 GCA_037355805.1 Ixodes ricinus | reverse complement strand
GCAATGCCTACAGCACTGTACACCTGTGGGATGTCTCAGCAGTAAAAACACAGGCAGCGAGTTCCGTCACAACACGTCACATCAGAACACAACACCACACACAAAGTGCCCTTCGTTTGTACAGCACGTAAAACGAATATTTTTATTTTATAAGATTATCTGCTGCAAAAGCCACTTTTGCTGCTCCGAAGCGTTATCTTGGCTGCTCCAAAAGCCACTTTTGCTGCTTCAAAACCTCCAAGGGCCTCATTTGCTCCTCCGAAACACTGCTCTGGCTGTTCCGAAAGGTGCTCCAAAATGGTTTAGGCCAATCACATCACTGAGATTGTCAAGAATTACGTAAAACGTATCTATCTTGAACCTTTAGCTGCCGCGAGTCCTGTCATGCGCCTCCACTGTTGTGAATTGCCCTGAAGGTCGCAATCCCGTTTACATTCATAGCACTGCTCTATACACTCAGTGCCTTAGCCTTCTCTTCGAAAGCTTCAACATTTAGGCCGGAGGGAATTCACGAAGTCAAGTGAGTTCAACAAGTCAACAGCTGTTTAGAGGTCTAGACCAGGTCTCTGAAGTACGACACTGGTCTTGTCAGACCGCCCCAGAATATCATTCCACAGTGTTGCCAGTAACGCGGTTTCAAGCTTAGACAACTTCTTGAGAAGAGACCGGGCTTCAATACGAGTATGGCAGATCTCATCTTTGTCGTTCATGATGCTACACAGACAATTCTGGATTCGTTTGAAATTACCTAGGATTTATTTGCAAGAATCGGCGCACCTTGACCATCTAGTGTCAGACAGACTTTTCAAGACGGAGGGCTTTTGTTCTTGTTCAAGGCTGTTCATAAAATATCCCCAGCGCTTTGGCGATGCAAAAAAGAACACACACAGCTCCTGAGTTTGGCTGAAAAACTTCACTGCCTCTACACAGCAATGAACACTGCAAGATCCTATCTAGTTTTAAAGAATTACCCACGCAAGGAACATAAACAGCAAGTGGGTTCTTCTCTTTAATCTGGGCTTGGAGACCCTTGTAGTTCCCCGACATATTACAGGCATTGCCATAAGACTGACCCCTGGTGTTATGAAATGAAATGCCGTTCGCGTCAAGGAGAGATAGAGTACTGCTGCAGCCAGGCACTGATCCGTGTGCGATTCAATTGGAACAAATCCGATGAAATTTCATGAACAATACCCATTAAAGAATTTCGAAACAGAGAGCTGGTCAACATGGACAATGTCGGAAGTAGAATCAACAATCAAAGAGTAGTATTTGGCACTTTGCACCTGCTCGACAATTCGTTTTCGTACGGTCTGTGCCATCAAGTCATTGAACTCATCACAAGTGAACTTCGAGAGATACGACGGATGACCCCCTACCCTTGTTGCCATTGCGGGCAATGTGATCTCTCAGAAAGGGGTCAAATTCCGCAATCACTTCCAGTATGCCTAAGAAATTACCATTTCTAGGTTATCCGAACACTTCCTCGCTTCCCCTCAGTGGCAATCCTCGCTCAGCTAACAATCTAATGACTGCCACGACTCGCTTCAGTACAATTCATTTTAGTAAGCGCTCTGGGTTACGAGAGTGCCGAATTAACTCGTGTCTATTCTGGCACAAGCGGTAGAGCGAGTCATAGCTACGCAACGACGGCATTTCGGTGGTGCCTTCATGAGCTCTTGCTTTGTCCTTCCGCCCTTTTCCAGTCGCAAAACCCGTGAGTCGCAGAAGGACTCACACTGTGTGGAACCGCGAACAATTTGCACTTGAAACAAAACACGGACCCTTTCGACTACGAGTACAAGAGCCAGTGTCGCTCAACACCTCTCCCTCCTCATTAGCATCCTTTCTTACAAAAAGTTGAGGAGATAAGTATCGTTTCTGGCTCGTGTACTGTCTCTCGGGGGTAAAAATGTTTTGACCTATTTCGAAAGTATTGCGCTCCCTTCTGGATACACCAGGTTCGAAATTTGTCGGGTACAGCGGCAGGCCACTTATCTGGATCGCTTTGAACAATGATGGGTCCTACCTCAAGGGGATGTGGAGACAATTCTTGGCGCACATCGGATTTGGTGAGAGGTAATGCAAGTGTTCCTGATGGGAAGCAACTGGCTACAGTTGCGTGCAGGCCTGCACATACATGGACAAATTACTTTCTAAATGTAATTTAATTACGACTACAATTACTTTGCTCCAAAAGTAGTTTAACTGCAATTACACTTACTTCTACGCAAAAGTGATTCATTACAATTACAAATTACTTATAACAAGTTATGCAATCACTTTTATTATTACTTTACAATTAGTAATTTTTGAGAGCTGCCCACCTTGGGCCATATAACTTTAAGCGAGTTATATGGCTGCTGTATAAATGACACGTATTGCACTTTTCTTAAATTTGTTAAATGATTTATAGAACTTAAAAGTTTGGAGTAATGAACTCCTGCATTCTTATATTCTCAATAAAGAAAAATAAATTATTTTATATTTTTATTTATTTTAAAACAAGCTCTTGACAGTTTAAAACCGCGGTTTGTAAAGTTTCGGAATCTCGTCCAATCAGGTCGAGAAACGGTTGAAAGGGTTAGGGGTTGGAGCAAACAGTATAATGATGCAATTTTACGCAAAAAGGTAGACGATGATTGGGAAAGGGAAGAGCAGTGTAGCAACAACGGTTGTAAGTAACGTGGGGTGAGTAAAGAGCAGTCTTGGGTAAGTTACTTTTAAAAAGTAATTCGTTACAGTTACAGTTACTTTCAGAAAAAAGTAGCGAAGTTACCGTTACAGTTACCGCAACAAAAGAGTAACTCGTTACAGTTACAGTTACTTTTAAAAAGTAACGACGTTACTTTTCAGTTACTTTTCTATAACACAAAAAATTAGGAAAAACTAGAAAACGCCCCTCACAAAGTTTTATTGCATAAAATGAAAAAAGTACGCTTTTACTTCATATTGTAACTTAGCAGCAGTTGCTTCTCGAAATTAGTGTTTGAAAGTTTCCACGCCAGAGTAGTGGCGCAAATCAAAATGCGAAACATGCGCAGTGCCCTCCGCGTGTATTGTTGTTTCACGGTTGATTCACCCGATTAAAAAGCGTTTGCACAGAAAAAAAAAAAACCACAACATAGATAGTGCTTCAAAACACTAAGATGTAAGTGTTCAGTCACAAAGTACAAGCGCGTGCGTAAAGATAACTAGATTTTTTTATCAAATCTACACGTGGCTATATTCGGGTCGTGACTCGCGACAAAGAACGTATTCACAAGTTTGTGCAAGGCCAATTTGACACTCGAAATGTCGGAACAGACGATTTGGAAAGTGCAAGATGTAGCTAAATAGTACTCGTTCAGTGATATATTATTCATAAAAAGCTGAAAAGTAACGACAAAAGTAACGTCGTTACTTTCATCGTTACCTCAGAAAAAAGTAACTCGTTACAGTTACAAGTTACATTTTTAAAAAGTAACTCGTTACAGTTACAAGTTACCAAAAAGTAACGAAGTTACAGTAACGCGTTACTACCCAAGACTGGTAAAGAGACCTGCTGCTTCTTCGCCTCGATGTTCGAGTAACTCAACTCACTGTAAGTGGTACCAACAGACGAGCAAGAAGAGGGACGTGAAGAACGCATAAATAAAAGAGAATAATTTCATGGACAATAAAAATCCGCAACCTTGACTGAAATATGTAAGCGAATATGCTAGCAGACGAAGACGGGTGGAGAACCTCGAGGCCTCCCCTCGATCGGAGCCCAGTCAGCCTCGGCTTCGAACCCCGATGCCCCCGGATGGGAATGAGAAATAAGAGAGACCCCTAGGAACACTAGCAGCAGAATACACTGCCCGCCCACCCGCCCGCAACAGGGCGGGCGGGCGAGCGGGAATGACTACGGATTTGGAAGGGGCACTGGGATTCGCAGACATGGATGGACGAATGGATAGGGAAAGAATCGCGGTAAATAAGAGGAGATTGGAAGATTGGTGGAAAAAATCTAGGGAGGGGTAAAAAATACAGATAAAAATAAGCAATGGAAACACTTAAAAAAAAAAAGGGGGGGGGGTGCTAAAACAAAATTTATACAAATGTATAAAAAGAGGGATGACGAAATGTTAGGCTAGGTGGCGCAAGCTGCCGCCCGTTACAAAGGGTATAGCCATTACCATCCATCCATCCATCCATCGATCCGGGAGCGCCGGCGGCATATACTCGCGTGATCACGTTATGACCAACTCCGAGCGTTGTGTTCTCTGCACGCTACACTACCGACTGCTTTTAAGGATCTATCAGACGTTAAATATATAAATCTGTATTCGTGTGTGTTTGTGTCGTTCTAACATTGGGAGTTTTAGTAGGTGCGTTTTGCGATAGGTAAAGACAATCCAAAACGGGAACTAGCAAGATAAAATTGAACGCCGTAATATTACGGCTAAATATAAATAAAAACAAACAAACAAGACCAGTTTCTTTTTTTTTTTTTGCAATATTTGCGTGCGTCTCAAAATTACAAAAGCGAAGACTTCGTCGAGGCTTCCCTCCTCTTTAAAAGCGGAACCTAAAGCGCTCCCTCTCACTTTTACCCAGCCTTTCTTTCCAAGTGAACTCTTCCCGCATGAATAGCTGAGCTCATTTTGGTGATCAGCTTGCTTCCAGTCCCCTCATCGTCGTGTTGAAGACGTGATTGGGATGTCCGAGGAATGGGTTTTTTGTGCAAGCTGGCTGTAGTTTGGGCGGTGTCGTACGCAGTTGCGGTCGCAAGCTGATGCGCGTTCTCGTCGATTGAATATGCTGTTCACTTTGGCAGAGAACACAAATAAACGGCCGAATGGATACACTTTTTTCGTGAAATAAATACTTTTTTTTCGTATTTTTTCGAGTAGGTAGTTTTTTTCGCAGCGGGGATGAAGTTAGAAACGACACGGGTCGGAAACAGAGCGAGCATCTTGGGCGACTACGCGATCACGCTAAAGAATCAAACGACAGTCAGTTCTGCAACCGGCGAAGAGGAGAAAACGCTCACTTTGGTTTTCGGTAACTGCGATCAAATGTCCAAAAAACGTCGTTCGATCAAGATGTGTCCGCGGAGCAGAAGGCAGTGAGAATGTCAAAAAGACTGGTCTGACTCTATTAGTGGCGAGATGTTTTGGTGGCGCCCTCCTATGCTTCCTTTCTTAACGTCATTACCTTGCGAACAGCACGTTCGATGGTGTTTGTAATTAGCATGGTGGAAGCTTGAAATCTTAGCGCTCTGCAACCAACACGGCCAACACCCGTCAAACTTGAAGTTCTTACAATCCTCTTATTTCCGTCCATGAGAAATCCTTTGCTGACGTCACAGTCAGCATTCGGCCAATCGTGGAAGGCCGACCGCTAGCGACGCTTTCGATCGCGCACGTCGCTCACATAGAGTCATCGCGTCGAATCCAAAGAGCGTGTTAATTCCAAATATCGAGTCAAAGAGCGCATTTAGAAATCCATCTCAAGTCAGATAATGTGAACGGAATGCTTATTTTACCCGTTTTGCAGCATTTCTTCATCTCCGACGGCGTTTTATTTTTCCACGGCCTCGACGGAAATGCCTGCGGAGCTTCACGCCTGCTAAGCTTCCGGGGTTGCCACAGTCCAATACGCAACAGTGCCTACAGCTTTCGAGGTTTGGTCTTCTGCGACATCCGATAGCAAGGTTGAGAATAAAAAGACCAAAAAGTTAAGAGCGCTCACGATACGATTAAAGATCTGAACTCACGACACAAAGTGTCGTGATTCAGGTCTCTACATGCTTAATTGCTTCCGTATATGTCGTCTCATGTGCATGCGACTGCTGTATGTGGTGCGTGCTGCATGTTCACTTGTTGCTCGTAAAAAAAATCTTATAGGTTGTTTGCACATAACGTCATTCCGCCATTTTGCTGTTAGTCTGTTTTTTCAAACAAATTTACTACATTGAAGGATTACATCGTAACCGGTTGAGATGATGTCAGCGGTGCCCTACGCGTTTGAGGGGTCATGAGGGTCATGAAAATCCTTGGAATGCTCGAGTTTGGCACACGCCGGACAGCTCACAACAACAAAATGGTGGACGAAATTACGTCAGTGAAAACACCCTATAGTGTGCGGCACGATTTACAGCACCCTGCTTTTAGGATGTTCACCAGCAGCTATAAGGGGGCTGTTGTAGCACCCTTAAGGTATTGGTCATGGGATAAGCTTTCTCACAGCCTTTTAGGTTGTAAAATGTTCAGTGTGCAGGCGGTACGCGACCTCGTCGGCGCGGTGGTGGCGCGCCGGTCGCACTTCCGGTCTGGGGCTGTGGGCAGAAGTCCCCATGCCAGACGTGTATTCCTGCGTTGTTTTGAAAGGAATCAGACAAAAACCTGCCTTATCGTCAAAACGCCGCGACTGGGGCCGTACCAAAAGTGTCGAGAAGGTTTGAAGGTCAGTTTTCACGTGCTCGGTTCGTCCGAGAATCTGGATATGTGCCGGGAAAAGGGAAAAGCAGACGCCGTCGGACAACGATTGCTTGGGCGGGAAGCACTTTGGGTTGAATTCACGGATACTTGTGGTCATCAGATTTATTTGTTTTGTTCCAACATGAACGCCAGAAAACCGTCAAGTTGTGCGGACCACCTGCGGACTACGTTCAGTGCGTCTTCAAGTTCAAACGGCCGCCTGATCGTTCAAACTGTCGTCTGCTCTTTCAAACGTTTCTGCTTGTCGTCTGCTCTCTTAGACGACGCCGGCCCGTAGACCAAAAGTTGGCCCGGTCCTTGCGATAAGAAGTAAGTGCAGGCCTCAAAAGACTTAAATTTGAAGGTTGGTAAGCAGGCTCTTCGTAAACAGTAGATACATGGAGATGTTGATTATTGTTACCAGCGGCCATCACCGACTTGTTATGCCTGATTCACTTGGTCCGATTCTGCTTGCGATTTTCAGTATTGACGTCGACCATCTCAGCTACGGTTCACGCTTTTGCAGCCCGAGCGACGTCGCGACTGAAAATTGCGAGCGAAATCTCATCAGGTGAATCAGGCTTTAGCGTACATTCTGCGGCGTCCACGCGGAATGAATCGCCGCATGTCAGATTATTCACTCGAAGTTTCGCGGTGTAACGAGCCTCGTTAATTTCGCTGACGCTGCTCATGTAGTCAGACATTGCCAGGAAGACGTAGAATCAACAATTCGATTGCGAAAAGGGCAGGGGGACTCACACTGACGCCGATAACATCGCGTTTCAATCGGTTTGTTTATGGGCGACGGCGCGCTTTTGCCCACACCCCCATCGCGCATGCGCGGCGCCGATGGCGTCCGCTAGGGGCGCTCCGGGCGCTCCGGTTCGCCAGGATACAGTGTGCGCTGCTTGTGGAGAGGTGGACGAGACGGCTGAGCACTTGATACTCTACTGTAAAGGGCTTCACCCTATGCCTACCGAAGACAACATAGATTTTTAATAAAGTCATTGGGTTTTAGAGACAGCGAAGGAAAAGTGGATTACAAGACAGTAGAGATTACCAAGCAAAGATTAAGTGAATGGTGGCAGAAAGCACGAGAAAACTAGGTATTTTCTTATTAACTGATGGCAAGGGGGTTTTATAGCCTCACTTTCTGTTCAGTGTGGAGTGTAATATAGTTTTCACATTTAAATATTCTAAGCTTAAATGGTAAGACAAATTGACTAGGTGGCGTAAGCTACCGCCCGATCCAAAGGGCTCAGCCGTATTCATCCATCCATCCATCCATTTGTTTGTAAACATGAGTTGGTGTATAAACTGCACGAATTTTTTGCAGGATGTCGTCTTGTTCCGTCGGTTTCGTGTAAAAAAAAAATCGGAAATTAAATGTATTATCTTTTGAGCCAGGGTTTATTTAATTTTTCTTTTTTTTCTTTCCCATCTCCTTCTCGTGGAAACTCGAGGTGTCCCACGCAGTTCTGGTGTGACACGGGGGCGGAGTCTGTTCTGCGGCGACTCTACCTTTGTCTGAGTCGCTAGTGGGAGTTGCTGGGAACTGATTTGCGGCCCATGGTTCCCGAACTGCTCGGCTGCAATGGAAACAGTTCTGCCTGAATGCGAGTCTTTCACTCGGAATATAGCCCTGGGCGGGTGCGCTCACGACGTGCGCCACGAGGAGGTCTGGAAGCGTTCGTTCCCCGAGCCCGAATGAAAGGCAAAAACAAAAAAAAGAAAAAGCAGCAGAAAAAAGGGACAGTGGGTGTCCGGTTTCATAGCCTCTGACAAGTGCTCGGCTGCTTCTTCTCAGCGCTTTTGCTTTTGCGAGCTGCTTTTCTTGCTGTGAGGTGGCTGCGCATTTCTCATTCGGGGGGCGTTAGCGCCAGCGCTGTTTACTATCTATCGTTGGCGAGCAGTTCTTTGGGCGTCTCGCTGTTTATTTCCTCTCCTTTTTCTGAGCTGTGCCAGGAGACGGACGACGTGAAATGCGGCCGTAATGGGGGGGTGTGCACGGCAGACGGAACGCTTTTTGGGTTTCCTCCTTCGTTTCACCGCCTTTTCTGTTTGGGATATCTACGCGGTTGAGATGTGTTCTTATATATATATGCACTCTCTCTCTCTATGTATTTTTTTTTGTAGGTACATTAAAAGTGACCTCGTTTAAAAACATGGAAAAAGGTTGGCGCGGAATCTTGGCGGTTGAAAGAACTCTGCCTGTCGCCGAGTGCGGCTATCCGTCGTGTCGTGAAGAAGCAGAAAGGTGTGCAGGCCCATGGAGTACAAACAAGATGGCGAGGTTTTCTTCTTCATCGTAATGGCTCTTTTAGAGACTTTTACGAGCGATTGCTGTCGATACTTCGAGAGGCACTGGAGACTCGGGCAAAAAGTGGCTGTAAGGTAAAAGACAACACAACGACTGTTTTCTTTCTTGCGTCTATTTTATTTATTTATTTTTTTTTTTGCGGGGGAGGGGAGGGTGTGGGAGCGCATTCAGGTGCCTTCGCAGATCTGGGCTTGAATGAAAGCCCGTCAAATTTGGCGACTATAATGATCCCTGGAGAAGGGGAACAAGGGGGACAACGGACAAACACAAATCTCCAAACACAGCTATAGGTGACTGGTGCGCGACCGAAAAAATCCGCATGGTCCGGGTATCGAACTCGGGACCTCTCCATTTCTGGTGGAGCGCTCTACCAACTAAGCTAACCAGGAGTTAGTGTTGGAGGTTGTTCACGCGCGGAGAGACTCTCGCGGGCTTGTGCATGGCTTGGCATGGCGGACTGGTTGGTGTTCTTTTTGTACATACGATTGCTGACCTTAGTGTAAGATAAACCCTTTTGTCCTGCTAGTCCACAGCGACTATGTCTCTTTCAACATGGTGTCAGAAGTGAGTCAGAAGTGAGGCCAGAAGTGAGCCAGCCTGATGATGATGTATCCTCCCGGTAACCTGCGAACGTCCAAGGTCAGCAATGTCAACGTCTCAAGCTGGAGTTCCTGATTCGTCAAATGCTGACAGCGCCGATACACCCGGCCACAGCCAAGCTTCAGAGCCTGGCTGGAGAGTAGGTCCGCCTCACCTGGGCGCGCGGGTCGAGGTTAAGCCGGGATCCCACCTTTGCATTGCTCATCACCCGGGCGAAAAATGCGAGGTCACTGAGCTGTGGACGCATGCGCAGGTCTGATATACCGCACAGCTGAGCAACAGCGCATGCTCAGAAGGCCTTCACAGCCTAGCAGACAAAGATGGCAGCGCGCAGAAGACGATTTTGCAAAAAGTCTGGTCAATGAGAGGAGCCGGCGGAAGCCGGGTGGAGCGGCGAAAGCGGCGGCACCGCCAGCGCCGCATATTCCCCCTCCGATTCTGCAGAGATGACCTTGAAGGATTCGCGTAGCGCGGCGCAGGTATTTTTTTGCTTCTGGATGAGGCTGAAAGTGCATGAATGAATAATTGTAAGAGATTGGTGGAAATAAGGAGTATCAAGGTGCTGAGTGCGTTTACTGAGCCAGAAAAGGTGACAGTGATGAGAAAAGTTTTCCGAAACATGAAGTGACACTGCGAATGTGGGGTACGCACGCGTTCGGGGTTTGGGTCAAAACTGCCACGGAGTCGGATGCAGGGAATCGGTGGCCAAGTGGCCTAACGCGTCTCAACTCGGGGCGTGGAGCGAAAGCTTGCGCTGGGAACCTCCTGGGTTCCATGCCCACCGCCCCCGCCCGTTTCGATCCGGACGAGTTTCGTACCGGCACGCGTTTGTATAATCACTACTGCGTGATGCAGGTTAAAAACCCCAGGTTAGCGGTTGTACTGCACTGGCTAAATTTCTCATGCTACAGCTAAGTGACCGGTCACCCGTTGAGGCGTACCAACATCAAGGCTGTATTAACATACAAAGCAAGCCATTTTTTAGTCGAATCGGCCGTTTTTACTGCCCACTCTGTGGTGGCCGCGGTCGCGGAGTGCAGTAAAAGAAAGTTTGAGTGCGTTCTGAACGTCGCCGTGACGACAACGTCACGTGCGTTGCCCTTTCAACTCTAGCGTGCTGAAATGAATTACTTGAATACATCCTTACCTAAAAATTGTGATTGCAGGGTATTTGTTAAGCGCCTCTGCTGGGGAAGTTTGAAGCTAGTGGTCACAAGAGCTGTCAATCATCGCCCCCGAGGTCATCGAAACAATTTCGGCCAATGACGTGCCTTTATTTTGGCCCTATTCTTGCCAATTAATGACCAAACTTTCTACACATACGGCTCTGGACGTCTAATACAAATGAGCGGAGTAGTATGTATTCCCCCTATGTAAAGTATTTGGTGGAAACTACTCTCCTGGTACGGCCACCATACGATGGAGCCCCAGGTAAAAATAACCATTGGGTCCAATAGACCCTTCCCGAAAGATCAGTCTACCCACCCTGTGCAGAGCCAAACCCGACGCTCTAATGGCGGCACTACACATCTTCTCCACACCAGAAAGAGCGAACGTCTTCGAAAGCATAGGGCCAGAAAGGGCAAAAGGTGTTGGTTCTTTTACGTCACCTTCGACTCACGAAATCGAGGGTGCTTGATTTAGCAGAGCACGATCTCCTATCACCGCCATTAGAGCGGCAGTATTGAGGCTCTTGGGACTGCCACAAGGTGACTCTGACTTTTGAAAAGGGTCTATTGGTCTGACAATTGGAACCAATGGGGAAAACCGTTTGTGATTTCGGACTCCTCGTTGAATAAATCCAAATTGGTTCCAATTGTCGAAACTCAATGGAGCATCGCCAATTGAACCAGTTGGGAATATCGTTTGTGATTTCGGACTCCTCATTGAATAAACCAGTTGGTTCCAATTGTCGAAACTCAATTGAGTGTTGCTAATTGGAGGCAACTGAGCACCACCACGTGAGAAAACTGCTCATGGTTTGTGATAACTGGACAATGAAACACTAGTAGATGATTTTTGACATTTTTAGTGAAATGAAGGCGTTCACTCATTCTGCCTCCTCTTGCTCGGGCGTCGTCCTGTTGTTCAGGCGTTGCCCTCTGGTTCAGTGGTCTCCTCCTGGTCCAGTTGTTCCTCTGCAACTTTCCTAAGAGCGCCAATATGGGTTAAATTACTTTATGGGATATAAGTGTTCATATTCTGCTTGAGATAAGGAGCAATAACATTTTCCCTTTATAGAACATAACTGTTTATTTATTTAGAAATCAAGTCTGAGGCTGCAGCAGAAGGCGGCCCCAGCTGCCCAACAAGGCTTTGCAGGCGGCATTTTGGACTGGTCAGAAATATGGATCCACTTAAATTCTAGTTTGCTTGAAGGGGAGCATTCGGCAATATGTGCAGTACATCCATAATCGATCTGCGAGTTCTGGTAGAAGATAATTAGGAGCATGTATTTTTACGTTACAAAGAAAAAGAACTGTGACCATGTTGACTTACTCAACGACTAGCTGCTTCCTATGAGCCATTGAGGCATTCTCGGCTGCGAGGAGTTGGGACAGTTAATATCCTGTAATTCTACACATAGTGCATAGTTACAGCATTTACAACACGTACTGCATAGTTACAGCGGTCTGAGGGAAATTTCTGGTGTGTTCTCTATTTTAATAAAGTTCTCCAGGGCGTTTTCAGATGAGATCAAACAACCATGTCCGGTGACCATTTTTAATTTCGATGAAAAAAACATATTTTGCTGGCTTTATGCTTAGAAAAATAAAACCAATACATGTTTCCAGAAAAAAAATTTGTCTTTGCGAAAAAAAATTGTAAGCACCCTTTCAGCCACGTGCGCGTTTTGCACATCGCCCGATGTTGACATTTCGGGCAGCTTCCCAAAAAACTGTTCAGGCTACGGGTTTAGAAATATTCATTGACAAATTAGGCATAGGAAGGATCGACAAAAAGTATTAATCACCGAGTAATAGGGTAGTTAATTTTAGAAGAAAAAAATCGTAAACACGGCACATTGCGCAATAACGCTCTGTATTAAAGAATATTTTTCTCCGTATCTATAAAAGCTAAAGTCTTCAAACTTTGCCAGTGTGTTTACCTGTATATAGTTAATCTTTGAGTGAAAATATTATTGTCCTGGTTAGCGGGAGACATTTACGAGAATTGCTCACACAGGGGCATTTAACTAAAAATGCATTATTTTGAAAAACATTAAAAAAAAAAAGGCCATCTTTCAATTTTCTTTCAACTCTCTGAAATTAACGTTTATAATATGTACTAACAGAGTCTGCAAAAACATGATGCAATATTTGTGTTGCTTTTAAGTTATAAAGCGAGAAACATAGCCAAATTTACGCTAACGCGTTTGCTACAAAATAGGCGTGCACATACCCGTTGTTCACAATTTCATTATTATTAAAAAGCGTAAAAATGCTACGGGGTGGTCAAGAAAAGACGAATTGATAGATAGCACAAAGGTGGACGGAAGTTTTGAAGGGAAAATTCCTAATGCATTTTCGTACAACCGACCCAAAAATGCCCATGGGCCGGAGCGATCGAGGTGCGCCACCGTGTAACATGCTTCGCAGTGCCTGTTTCAACAGCCGGCGTATAGCGTCTCCGTCTGCGCGACGTAAAGGAAACAACCGGAACGACTTTTCAAACAGATCACCCCATAACCTTGGTGGTAACATGATATAGGAAGTAGGGCGCGGCAGAAGCTGAACCTGCGCCACCTGTGAGCACCAATAGATCCGCCGCCGTGGAGGGCCGCACAACGCGTAGAAAATAAAAGAATACTTTAAAAACGGAAAAAGAAATGCGTTTGAATGAGATTGTCTGTAACTTATTTTATAAAACAACGGTTTGGAGAATCGTGAAATCCAATTTGGGTATGCTCATGTGATCTACGTAGTGATGGTGCAGCAAGCCACAGCAAGCCACTTTAAGAACAAGTACCAACAACACGAGCTGCAGAGCCACAAATACACGTCAGCGAGGTGTATTTTTTCCGCACCTTAAAGGGGAACTCCGCCGATTTTTCGAGCTACCTAATCCAAAGGCATCATCTGAATGCGGATGGCTTCCTGATTCCGAAATGCTATCTCGTTCTCCCAGATTCACTCTAGTTAATTAAAAAAGTGATATTTTATTTGCTGCCGAAGCCGAAACTTCGTTCTCCCTAGGTTTTCCCCAGTTTTCCCCGCCACCCAAGCGTGACGTCACGGGTGGGCAGCGAGGCGCGCGGCCGGCAATCGGGTACGCTCGCGCCCGCCTTTCTCGCATCTAACAGCGGGAAAACCTGGGCGTTCGAGCTATTTGAAGTTGATAATCATTAATATTTGCACAAAGTATGACCTTGGCCTGCGTGCTGAACTGTAAGAAAGAAGAAAAAAAATTGGCAGCAATGGGAATTTTGGTAAAACCGTTTTTGCAACTCGGTACGCTCAAGCCGCGGCTCGCTAGTTTCGTGAAATCGCTAGTAAATCCGTTCTCTTTTTATTAAAAGATGGCTGGCGAAGAAAGGTCGAAGAGTCGCGCAATACATTTTTGGACAAATTGCCAAAACACCAGGGAAAATGCTCGGAATGGGGGTACAGGTGCCCCACACGCTCGTACAACCTGAAGGAACGTGCCATTTAGTTTCAGATTTTCTTTAGAAAAGTTACTGTTGCAGGCGCCAGCACGTGTAACCACTCTTATAGCATGAGTATGCTCCCTGGTGCTTAAGTAATTTAGCAAAGGATCTATAGACTATTTCTGAAAAGCGCTTCTGGTCGATGCCATTTTCAGCGTTCGTGCGTGTGGCGCGTACTTTGCTCGCCTTCCAAAGCGACGAACATGTGTGTGCTGGGCTGGGACCTAACACATGTACACTGTGATTCTCATAAATAATGAAATGTATAGAATGGAATTAACTGCATTCATGTAGATCAGATGGCAGGTTACTGGTCATGAAGATCGTGTTAAAATGACAATTAAAAGAGCTCCGCAACCCAAACATCAAGGTGCAATGGAATGCGTATAAAATGCACAAATACACTGTTCATCGTCAAATAAAGAATATTTGCTTGAAGGTACAATAGTGCGTAAGGTACAGAAATACATAAAAACTTTTAATTCAAAATAATTAAGTTAACAAAAGTTACTAAAAAAATGTGTACCCTTTTTTTTTACTTTTGGAGTAGAATGCAACGCGTTCGAACACCCATCCACGAGAGCACATGGGAAGGGGGTAATTCTATATAAGATATTTTTAATTAAGTTTTGATTTAGCACAGTTTCCATCGGCTGTAAATTTGCATGCCTCCCCTCAACGACATTAATATTTTCATGGTTTAAAAAAAAACTTTTCAGCCCTATATAAAATTTTTTCCGCAATAGATCATCACTTCTTCTGCAGAGAATATTGCACGCCAACCATTTGACAAACCAGGCAAAGGCTCTATCGTATATTAATGGAGCTCGACACCTGCTTCATAAACCTCTGCAATAGCAGACAGGAATAGCAATATGTCGAAAGTCATGTCCAAATTCAGACTTGAACTTTGTTTAGACGTTTCACTTCTCGTCTTCAACATATCGGCCGCGTGAGTGGAACTCCGAGAGTAGCCCGAGCTAGATTCAACGTCTGAAACAAACATAGTGTTTATAAAAAATAAAAATAAATAAAAAATCATTGAACTTATTGTGAATAACAAATATGACTGTCCAAAATGTCGACTATAGTGCTATATTGTGTACTATTTTTCTCGATATTATTAGCGCTCTTCTTTGGACGGATTTCGTGGTGGTCACAGCCGGCTTGAGTTTGCGCTTGCCGCTCTTGAAACGGTTCCAGCTGCTGAAGGATACTCAACTCGCAGCACGCGGCTATAAAGTATTCCGAGCATAAGTGAAAATGTTTCACGTGACACTAGTTCTCTCGGCACACAGCTCGCGCAAAAGCACCTTGACGTGGCCGGCCTCCATTGCTTCCGGGGAACGCTTTTTTTTTCTCCCATGAAAACAAGGGTAAAAAGAAGCTTTTTCCCGGCACTGTTTCTACACTCTATCGCGGAGCACAAATTGCTACCCATATTGCAAAGGAACTTTCAACCTTGAAGCTGCGAAAAAATAATCTCGATCGCTGGCGCCCGGAAAGCCACTTCGCGGCTGCCCGAGTCGCTCGTCCGCCTGCCCACCCGTGACGTACGCGGGTAGGGAAACGTAGGGATTTTTCATTGTTGCCAGTAGAGAGTCGCCTCCTGGAAACCTCGCGGCCGGCGTAATTTGAAAATTCAATAACTTCACGGAAAAATTTTATTTTTATACAATATTTTGGTTATCAGTTGAGAAAGGGTTTTTGATGCGGTCTGCAAATTTCCAGCCAAATCGAAGCCTACCGAAAAATCGGCGGAGTTCCCCTTTAACGGGGCCAGAGTGCCTGTGATTGAATCGGGGGTCGTGTCAAGCACCAGACAACGTTGTACAGCCTCCGACGGCCCACCAAGTCGGCGATCAAGTCTTCGTCAGAGATGGTTGCCCCACTGAACACTAGACTGCCGAACGTGAAATTAATCCACCTCCCGAAAGCTGACGTCAGAGCGTTCAGGGACATGAAAGCAAAGGACTGGGACTCTGTTTCCGTTGTGCGTGGAATTCAGTCCTGTCACTTGTGGCAGTGTACGCGGTCCAACACTTCGCAACCACAGCTGTTTTAGCAAGAACAGTAGCCGCAGAAAAGATATATCTTTAAAAGTAAAGACTTCTATGGCTGCGAAAAGCAGATCGAGGTCGCGAGCTTGCGGTGCCACTGAGAAGAAAGGAACAGTGATCGCTACAGGCAAAACGGGAAAAAAATATTCCTCCTCGGAGTGCCTGGAGAGCGCCGTGACCGACTCAGGTCAGCGTCCGGCAGAAAGAATTCACGCGACAAGCTCCGAATGTGCGCACAGGATCTTGATTAATAACATGTGTTCTTTCTTATCACTATTTAAACCTGGTCGTTAGCAGCCCAGCCTCCCTACGAAGGGTAGGCTTCGAAATTCACAGATCCGAGAAATCTGTATTTAAATTGTTGACTTGTGCTTCAAACTCACCTGTAATCTTTTGTATGAATTCTTATTTTTCACGAACTCCTGTCACAGTGCTTTCTCTTCACAGACTTCCTACATTTCTCGACCCCTTGCTTGCCCTTGTTTGAAATTGGCAACGTCCTATCTTTCTCTACTCCCGTTACGGCAATTCTGTATGCTTAAAGCCCTGTAAAAAAAAAATGCAATGCATTTTTGAAGGGTTAGATGGGACAGATTATGAGCCTTGATCTGTGAAAAGTAGTAGAAAAAATACGATGGCCTTCATTTTAAAATGATTATCCAATTATTGCAAAATCGGTAACCTGTCTACATTTCAGTTTTTTTTTTTTCGAATGGTTTTCATTTTTAGTTTTAATGACAATTTATGCGAATATAGGACAGACGCGTCTAAATCATTTTAAAACATTTGAATTTCCAGTCTTTTAAGATCCGGATCTATAAAGCTCTGAATTGCTTCATAATCGATAATGCATGTTTACCTCCTTTTATTTTATGTAGAGTCTCTGCACAAAAATATTAAACCTAAGACGACAACAGTTTTTCTTTAATAATTATCCAAAGGGACGGTTTCACACAAGTCGCAAAAACGTGCCCATATACCGACAGAGACTTTATGCTTTTTTTTTCCTCAAAAGAAATTTTATTTTCCGCAAAAAGAAAAAGTTTGAATATGTTTTTGCGCTTCCACAACAAGTAAAAAATATATCTTTTGGTGAAAATTAAAAACAAATGTCGACCGGACATGGCCGTTCGATCCTATCTGAAAACGCCCAAGTAAAACAATCTCAGGCAATCGGATTTTTGTCCTGTTTTTAAGTATCTTTTATTTTCTACGCGTTGTGCGGCCCTCCGCGGCGGCGGATCTATTGGCGCTCACAGGTGGCGCAGGTTCAGGTTCTGCCGCGCCCTACTTCCTATATCATGTTACCGCCAAGGTTGTAGGCTGATCTGTTTGCAAAGTCGTTCCGGTTGCTTCCTTTACGTCGCGCAGACGGAGACGCTATTCGCCGGCTGTTGAAACAGGCACCGCGAAGCATGTTACAGGGTGCGCCTCTCGATCGCTCCGGCCCATGGACATTTTTGGGTCGGTTGTACGAAAATGTATTAGGAATTTTTCCTTCAAAAGTACCCTCCACCTCTGTGCTGTCAATTTGTATTTTCCTGACCACCCCTTAGCATTTTTACGCTTTTTAATAACAATGAAATTGTGAAGAACGGGTGTGTGCACGCCCCATTTATGGCAACCGCGTAAGCGCCAATTTGGCCATGTTTCTCGCTTTATAACTTAAAAGCAACACAAATATTGCATCATGTTTTTGCAGACTCAGTTAGTACATATTATAAACGTTAATTTTAGAGAGTTTAAAGAAAATTAAAGATGGCCTTTTTTTTAAATGATTTTCAAAATAATGCATTTTTAGTTAAATGCCCCTGTGTGAGCAATTCTCGTAAATTTCTCCCGCCAACCAGGACAACAATATTTCACGCAAAGATTATCTATATACAGGGCAACACACTGGCAAAGTTTGAAGACCTTAGCTTGTATAGATACGGAGAAAAATATTCTTTAATACAGAGCGTTATTGCGCAATGTGCCGTGTTTGCGATTTTTTTCCTCAAACTAACTACCCTAATACTCAGTGATTAATACTTTTTGTCAATCCTTCCTATGCCTAATTTGTCCGTGAATATTTCTAGACCCGTAGCCAGAACAGTGTTTTGGGGAAAGCCGCCCGAAATGTCAACATCGCGCGATACGCAAAACGCGCACGCGACTGAGAGGGTGCTTACAATTTTTTTTCGCAAAGACAAAATTTTTTTTCGAAAACAAGGATTGGTTTTATTCTTCTAGGCATAAGGCCAGCAAAATATTTTTTTTTCATCGAAATTAAAAATGGTCACCGGACATGGTTGTTCGATCTTATCTGAAAACGCCCTCCAGCGAAGCTTTAGCTCCAGCTCTAGTGCGACATTCAGTTTTGCAGAAATAAGTTTCCAACGTGCTACTCTTTCCGAGAAAAGAGAATCGTGCTTTTCATGATCGAAAAAATAAACTACAGATCGTGGCGAGCTCAAACTTCGTCAGAACGTAACCCAGCAGTTGGTGCATCATGCCAAAGTTTTGGAACAGAAAGTGATATGATTCAAAACGTAGAAGCTATTTTCTGGTAGCGTCTCTTCGCTAAAACGTGATTCGCTCATGTACTATGCACCCCAAAGTTTCAGGACCTACTAGTTTTATTGTATTATAAAGTTAACAGCGAATTTCGGAGACACTTTAAACCTCATTTATTCATTCAAAATTTCCCAACAATCGCTTCATAACTGTTCAATCAGACAACTCTAAAGCTGTGGTAAGGCAGAAATCCAGAAATCTATACTATATTTTAGAAATGCTAAACTCCCTTTTTTTTTTCTTCCGGACTGGCACCCGAATTCAACTGGGTAGACTTTCGAACTGCCAGCTCGAGAAATTCACTTCTGTAATGTTTCATTCGTTCAGGCTCCCACCCTGTACTGACCACAAAGCTAAAGGTGTCTCGGCATGTTATTAATCGATATCGCCGATTTGCAATGCACGCAAAAACAAGGCCAGCGACATCAACGCCGTAATGATCAGCCCACTATTCAGCACTCGCAGCAATAAAACATAACAGAACTTCCTTGATTCTCTGCCGCAGGCACATTATCCAGGGGCGGCCCATGGGCCCATGGGGCCCATGGGGCCCAGCCCCCCCCCCCCCCCGAAATCTTCAATTTTTGCTGGGACCTCCTCTCCCCCCTTCCCCTCACACAGCATTTTGTCCTTGGGCCCCCCCCCCCCCCCCCCCCCCCGAGACAAAATCCTGGCTACGTGCCTGCTCTGCCGTAACCACATGCCACAGATGCCGTGCGTGCCATCGGTGCGATTGGTGTCATGTGCGTGCGCGCTCATTCGCGGCCGCCATCTTTGCCCAGTGTGGACAGACGCTTCCAACAATTCCACCAATTCTAGCAACAAAAAAAAGATTACACGCAATATTGAGCAAAAAAAAATCCTGACATAGTCAATTTACACGCACAAGTTTTCCTCATTTTGAGAATAAGAAAAAAATCATGTGCAAGTGCTATTAATTGGAATGCCCCATGATTGGGTTGAATCCCCAAAAATATTTACCACTTGGAACTTATTTATTTCAATTGATGTTGGGATTATTAAATACTCAATGAAAATACGATTACGATCGTTACCAATTGATGTTCTAATTGAACCCAATGGATATTTTTAACTGGGCTGCCAAAAAGAAAATATGTACCGTAAAGTTCCGAGAGAACGCCCGCCCGAGAATGAGACGGCCCATGCCGTTTTTCTGGCAGAAATATCCTGGCAGCATAAAGAATTCCGAAACAATCGCCCACCCCCGATTCCCTTCGGACGTCACGAGATGTCCGACGGGAATCGCATCAACCGCGAAACTTGCTGTACCGCACGCCTGACAAGCCGAGTTCATGGCGGGTTCCCGCGTTTTGTTCGCGATTTGCTCGCGCGATATCGGCTCCCGTAACACGCGAGCTTTTCCCGTGGTATGTTGTGCCGTACGAAATGCGAATCTGCTGCGTCCGCAATCTAACGGTATCCGTTCCAGTGTCACCGAAGTTCGCAAGCGGATTTCCGCGTTTTTTTGTCCGCCGGTCGATTCTCCAACCCGCCCAATTACTGAAAACAGGGTAAAGAAAGATTCCCACTAAATTTAATTATATAGTAAGGTGTGGTTTAATTCCAAAACTTTTTTTTTTCTTGATATAAGCCGCGTCATACTTGGACAAAAGGAGCTTGTGATTTTGTTTGGATATTAGAGAAAGCTTTATATGCTGGAATACTTCAGCAAAACAAAATAACTCTAGCTTATCTGAAAACTCAGAAACAGCTCCTTCCCACCAAATTGTTTTCAATCTGCTCCATGCACACGGTGCCACTGTTGCCATTGCTTCTGAGGCCGGTTCTAAACAAAATATTAAAGATCTTTTAACTGCACCAAAAAAAAAAGCAAAAAAAAGAGCACAGTTTTGCGAGTTGTTTAAAGGGATGGTGAACCGGAATTTGGATTTCAGAAAAACAATGCAGGAGGTGTAGGCGGGGACGCTACAATCCCTACAACACTACTCGTAAGGCGATATCTCGAATGGACGGCCGTAATTTTGGAAAAAGAGATCGAGATTGAACAAGGCCGACGAGGCGCGTGACATAGAGATATCTCGTTACCTCCTCTCTTCGCTTCGCCTCCTCAAGGCGGCGAGGCAGGAGAAGACGCGAGGCCGTTCCCTCTCCTTCTTGAAGAAACATGACATAAACATATCTGTCAAATGCTCCTCCTTTTCTTGAAAAATACGGTCATCCGTTTGAGATATCGCTGTATGAGTGATGTTTTGGTGTTTGTAGCATCCTGTTGCACGCTTTTGCCGCGTGTTTTGTATAATCCAGATTTCGGTTCAGCATCCCTTTAAAGGGATGCTGAACCGAAATCTGGATTATAAACATCACTCATACAGCGATATCTCAAACGGATGACCGCATTTTTCAAGAAAAGCAAGCGCATTTGACAGATATGTTTACTGTCTTGTTTCTTCAAGAAGCAGAGGAAACGGCCTCAAGCGTCTTCTCCGCCTCGCGGCCTTGAGGGGCGAAGCGAAGAGAGGAGGAAACGAGATATCTTGACGTCACGCGCCTCGTCGGCCTTGTTCAATCTCGATCTCTTTTTCCAAATTACGGCCGTCCACTCGAGATATCGCCTTACGAGTAGTGTTGTAGGGAATTGTAGCGTCCCGCCTACATCTCCTGCATTGATTTTTTTTTTATATCTAGATTTTGGTTCACCATCTTTTAACCACAGTGACTTTCCCTTTTGGTTTTAAAGTTGTGCATGGCGGTGGCATAATCTCATAAAAAAAACAGCAAGCTCGTTTAAGACAAAGCGTATAGACTTATATTGACCGATGTAGGTTTAACCTTACATGTACAATTAGATCTGTCTGTGCCTGTCTCTCTCAGTCACTCCCTTTGTCGATCTGCGTGCGTGTGCATGCACACATACAAGTTTTTGTTTGTTTCTTCAGCATTCTGATATGCTTGGATGAGATGCCACATGGAATTGACGAAATAAGTGGAAGATGTAAACAAAGTTCACTTCTCCGATTAGCGCAGAAGAGCACTGCAGTTTCCTTCCTGGACAGATATCGAGGGGGGTGGAGCCAGCCCCAAAGCGGCCCCATGAGCTCTTTTGTTGGCTTTGTGTGCAGTGAAGTACCTTCGGGAGGTGACGCCCTACTTCCTGCAAGGCGGTCGGTGCTGGCTGAGATGGGCTGGGACTTTGCTCCTGGAGGCCTGCTGTCGCGGGACCACGTGGGCGGCGGCCCACAGCCACGCGGCGACACGCGCCGTGTGCCCCTGCTCCTGTGTCAGCTCGCACGATCGCTCACAGTGCCGGAGCCCAGGTGAGGCACTGCTCGGTGCTGGGTCAGAACACCATGGGGGCTTTTGTGCTGCGTTCTTGAAAACCAACGATCCGCATGAAATATGCGCATATCGAAGGGAGTGAAACTTAAAATCTCAGAAATCTCGTAAGGTTACGCAATAAACGCATTTAAGTTGCAAGTTATGCCTATGATCTTGTCGGACCAATCATGACGGAAGCCTACTACAGCGTAATTTTGATGCTTAGACAATTTTGATGGTGGATAGCGTATGTCAGACCAGAACCGAACCTAAAATTTTATTACTAGAGTTAAAAGGTAATTTTATAGAAATAATAAACCACTTAGTAACTATGCCAAATGCTAGGCACCTCTTTAGATAGGTTTTTTGACGGTGATTCATACTTAATCCGAGGGTACTAGGCATCCATCGGAGGTGAGTTATGATACTTGGTCCGCCAGCCACCATTGGCGGCAGAGTCACACTTAGTCCAGCATGCTTAATCGATAGGTGACGGACTTAGTCCATCATACTTAGTCCGCAGGTGACCGTCGGGGGTCAGTCATACTTAGTTCAACATGCTCAGTTCGCAGGTGATCGCCGACGGCAAGTCATACCTGGTCCAACATAATTATACTGAAATCCGTTCACAGCCGACGCTGGCCATTCGATTGAGCTCAATGAGGCTGTGCAAAAGAGGGCATCGTTATGGCGCTCGTTTTCTTTCTGGGTTTGCTATCAACCAATCACGCAAGAGTGATCACGGCACCAGGCCACAGTCGTGATTGGTTGGTGACAGCAAACGGCCAAAAGAACGATGAGTGCCGATGCGGTTTTGGCACTACTCTGATTGGCTCCAATCGACTCCCCGCCTGAGGGAAGTGAAATGGAGACCGCAGAGCAGCCGGTCGGCGGCGAGTGATACTTAGTCCACAGGTGACCGTTGACGCCGTGCAGCTGCTTCCAAACAAAGGGAGTAGAGGCACTCGCGTGGCCTCGCGACATCACGGGGGTGAATCATAATGCGCCAGGGTGGAGAGCGCAGTGGGGGCGTGCAGCCGCCGGAACTTCTGAGACAAAAGTCAATCGATCTTCCTCCTCCCCTCGCGATTACTTGGAGCACAATGCGAGGGGCTCCTTACAATCCAAGAGCACTAAGAATTCAAGGCCCTACATGCTCCCACCAAGAGAAGCAGGAACCCGTGGAAACCTTGCGATTAAAACATGCTCGTGACACACCCCGTTATTGAAGAAATTTCAACCACTGTTCCCGATCATTTTGATGAACCTGAGAGACGATCAAGAGTGTCGTGTGCGCAGCGCATCGCCGAAACCCTCCCAAAGCTCCCAGCAACTATGGTGCCAGAGCACGACCGGTGTGTTTCGCGTCCTGTGCTCCATCCAAAAGTGGTCCCCAAGGGGCAACAAGTGACAGCCGGAGGTTCACGCTGTCGGACGTCGCCATCCTGGTGGTTGGAAGTACCGGCAAAAAGCAAACGCGAGTGTCGCTGTCGTCGTGGAACTCCGTCCTGCCGAATCTCCTGCTCTCGCTGGAGGGCGGCTTGCAGCAGAACAGGCGTCTGCCACGTGCACCAGGGTGGCGGCCGGCGTCACCGTGACACTTGCCTGAGGTCATCGGGCGAAAATGGAGGGAGCGCTTTGGGATGACGGTAAACACGCCAGTCAGAGACGCAGGGCACTGTACCGCAACCAAGCAGAGCAAATCATAACGCGCGCATAATACTAGCGCGACACATTCTGTGCTACCCGGGTTTATCATAATGATGAAACAAGTTTAATTTTTCAGTCTTTTTCAGAATAGTGTTTTGAGAAATGCATCTTATAGCTATAAAAAAAAGCCTCATTATAAGGAGGGTTCCGTGTTTTCGGATAAATCCGACAAACTCAGAAAAACACCCGCCGGTAAAAATTTGGTCGAATTCGGATTTATCCGATAAACTCCAAATTTCGAGTTGCAAATCCGAGGACGTTTGGGTACTTTTTATGAGTTGTGAATGCAAAAGAATTCTTGGCGCCGAGAGGGGCAGAAGCGGCCACAACTGCGATAGGTGCGCAGACCGCCCCGCCGTGTATTCGGAGACTTGACAACGATGGTGGATTTTGCCTACACGCAGCACATTCCGCCGAGCCGCGCACCATCTCTTCCTATCGCACACAGCGAGCGCTGCGGCAGTGACATCGCAGCTCCTCCGCTGCTCAGGCGCGGCCAACGTTGGCTTCCGGCATCACGGCTTCCGTGATGAAGCATTGCGTTGCTGTGCGTTTCTTCGTGTTTTATTTCTGAAGTGCGTCCGCTTTGACCTTGAGTGTACCCTCTAGCTTCCGTAACGAGGCATCTGCGTTGCTCTGCTTTTCTTTGTAACCCCCCCCCCCCCCCCCCCCCCCCCCCCCGAGGCTCGTCCGCTTTGATTTTGAGCGGCCATGCCGGCTTTCGTGACAAAGCATCTGATATGATGCGTCGCAGCCAGTTTAGGTGGCGTGGTGGCGTTTTTCGCGGGTACGGGGGGTTTTATGTCCCATTTTTACGCGGCTACAGACGCCGCAGGCTCAGCTCTATGGGACAGTTAATACTTTTGCATTAAAAACCTCCCGTAAAATACCAGGGAAGTGCCCACCCCACTTTCATTGAAAACTGGGTTACTCTAGACATGGGCGCTTGTCCGGTTAAATCGGTAAAAACCAAGATGGCGGTAAATATAAACCATTCCATCTAGCGCTCTCAGGGCGGTGCCATTTTGTTCTGCAGTGCCCGTTCCACACATCCGGGAAGTTCAGCAGGTTCGGCGGGGTAAAATGAGAGAGAGGGCACGCGCCCGACTCTGCTAGCAGATGACAAACCGGGACGTTGCCGTTCTCCATCTTTGGGCTGTACCGGCGGCGGGCTGTACCTAACATTGAACTCTCGCTCGTGGCTGCCGTTGTGAAGTGGTTCGCTTTCTTAGAATATTTATGGCTACTCCAAAAATCAGCCTATTGCGCTCTGTTGTTTTATTTCAGTAAATAATCACCTAGCGTATCTTTGTTCCATTACTTCAATAGCAGTAGAGTCAGTTGGCAACTCAACCACTGCGTCCATTGCGCCAGGAGAGAACGTTTATTTTAATGTTCCAGACTTCCCCTCATTGTCGCTAAAGGCCTACACCAGTACGAATTTCGTATAGTAAAATAGCTACAGCAACCAGATTTACTTTTTGCCAGAGCGATCAACCACTCTGACACAGTTTTTCAATTTTTTTTTTATTCGCACGCAGGTAACATTGCAGTTAGACTCGGTTAGTCTTTTTTTCTCGAGCATAGCATTACACGATAACTTGCATATCAGAATCCGCGCATCTGCGCGCTTGAAATTTTCAAAATGACGTGATTTTGAACCGAATTTTGAATTGCAGCCGGATGTTAGGTACAGCCCACTAGGCGGAGCAGACGATGCGTGAGAGGGGGAGGGGAATTTTTCTTTCTCCGCTCTTTCTAGTGGAACGGTCTATAGAGCTGTGAAGGCATGATGAACGAAATCAGAAAAAAACATTTATTTTCACATGATAAATTATTTTTATTTATTTTATTTATTTATTTGAACATACATCGATCCCTTACGGGACCAAGATAGGAGTAGGATACATGATTAAGGTTAAAAGGTAACTGCAAAGAAAGCAAAAGGTTTTTTTTAAACAGCCTAATTGGGACAAGCATGTCACAAAACAGATCTTCCGCGAAAAAACAATTTTTTTCTAGCAATATTTACGCCATAGGACGTAATTTAGTCGGAGTCACAACTTCTCCACATTTGAAACTCCCGCTCTTTCGACGCGCGCGGAGTGGCTGTTATACGTCACTCCGTGACGTATAGCAGCCACTACGTGACGTATAATAGCAACTTTGTGGCGCGCGATTTAAAACGGACGAAATAGCCGCAAACTAAAATCAGTCTCGCGCAATAAATATTGCTGTTAAAAATTTTGTTTTTGGCGGAATAATTGTTTTGTGACATGCTTGTCCCAATTAGGATGTTTAAAAATACACTTTTTTTTCTTTGCAGTTAACATGAAAGGGGCAACACTATACTTCGTTTCAGCTTGGGTCCAGACGCAGGCGATGCTGCAAGCGCGAGCTCCGGGCTTTCAGCGTCCCTGCCAAGCACGGGCGCTCGTGCAATGCAAGCACTGTTCAGGGCCACACGCTCGCGCTCGTAGCATCGGCTGCGTCTGGACCCAAGCTGAAACGGCAGTAGCACCTACGACTCTTCCGGGTCAGTGCAGAATAGGAGGTTAATGCTCTTGTCACAAGTCGTTTTTCCCTTTCCATCACAAGAATGCAGATGTCCCCGTCATTGCTGCTGGCAATCTCGTGGCCGCCGCAACGGGCTGAATATTTTTGGCTGATGCCTGCGCTTTTGCATTTTGCCGTTTTTGCATAAAAAATGTTTCTTGGTTGGTAGCACCCACGCTACATTGTGAAATATAGGGTTAATTGGGACACCCTGTATATGACTTGCAGAAATCAGGAAATGTAAGTGCAGATTTTTACAGCTGCCTACTTTTATGTTGTGAAATTAAAGATTTTTGTTTCAGGGGGATACTGTGATATACACATCCATGGAATGTTTACGGTTTAACCTGTGTTAAATATACCTACAAGGTATGTGCGAAAAGCAACAACTGTACAAGGATTTTTCAATTTAGAAATAAACTATGAGTCACAGAACATGCAGCTTCTGCCGAAATGTAGCACTAGCAGTCCAGACCAGGTGCCAAAGTTTGAGAGTTTGCTGTTACCTGGTTCAAAAGTTTTTAAGCGATTTTTTGAAATTTTCTTTGGGAAAATAGTGGCCGACGAAGTTCATGAATGCATGGGAGATAAATGGCGTTGGCTACCAGGAACATGCCCCATTTTCCCATTGAAAATAAAGAAAATATCCTCAAAAGTTTTGACCCAGATAGCGGCAAGCTCTGGAAACTTTGGCGTCTTGTCCGGACGGCTAGCGCTACTTTTGGGCAGACACTGAGAGTTGAACGATGCATAGTTTGTTTGCGATGAAAAAAACACTAAATATTTTCTGCAGATGCCCTTTAACCCATAGACTAGATAAAAAAAAACAACGATACCCTCAACATGTTCTGTCTTTGGTCTCGAGTTTTACCATGTTTAGCTCGAGCCAGCTCGTGTGCCTTTTTGTTCAACCTGATACAGCAAATGGTGAGTGCCAATTGGGCAATTGAGAGCAGCTGTATCCTTGAGTCTTTTTGCCACGAGAAACAAGTAGAGCATGACACTCCCGTGATGTTTGAAGGGTACTGGAGCTTCACTCTCCTGACCGGCGGAGCGTGTGCCTTCTGCGGTGTGCGGATGCGGCGCAGTGCACGGCGTGGTTCAACTCGCTGCATGCGGCTCTGGCTCGAGTGATGGCGCAGGCCGTTGTCGAGACGGGTCACCTCCTGCGGGACGTGCTGGACCAGGCTCAGCTTCAGCACATGGGCTGGCTGGCCGAGAGGGTGAGGCCTCTCTTTGGCAACGGCATGGCTGAGCCATCCGGCACCCTTATGTCCTTCGTAGCTCCCCATTCACTTCCTGAGATGGGAACCAACCAGGAAAGCGGTGGCATGGGGGGGGGTGCTGTTAGAGATGACACCCACCCAACGTGCCTGGGACGCTTGGTACCTAGGGCCCAGAACCCAGGGCCTCCTGCCCCCCCTCCCCCCCGTTGCTATGCCGCAGCTCTTTGGCCGCGCACTGCCCAACGGCCGCTCTTTGCTGAGTGGATCGCGGACAGGCAGCTTGAGCAGGCTGAGATGACGGCGGCTTTGTTTCGGACGTCTGAGCACCCTAGCTTCTCAAGAACGAAATGAATTTTAAGCTGTGGCTTTTCTTGGCTGCCCCGGTTTTGGCGTTATCTTATACTGTCATCACTTTTGCTATCGTGGAAGTGTTTTGAAAGCTGTGTCATAGTTTGTCCCTACTTCCTACTTAAAAGACCCTGCATATGCATTGAGTCTAATTTCTTCTCACTTGTGGTTGCTTTTTTAACTCCACAGACGAGGGAGGACTCGGTGACGGCGCAATGGCGCGCTGCTTTCGTGGCCATCACGGATCGGGACCTTCTCTTTTACGACCTTGTTCCCTGGACGAAGGAGGCCTGGGCCGTTCCTGTGCATAGTGTTCCCTTGTTGCACACCAGGTATGACTGAGCAGAACAGGTGGGAAGCTCCTAACTTCGGTTCTTACTGCTAATCCTACCTAGCGGTAGGATTAGCAGTACTTGAGTAGGCCTGCCAAATCAAGCCAATCCAGGTGTAGCCGACATAGAATCCGAAATGGCCGCTTCTCTGTGGTGTTTCCCGCTGATCGCTCACGACGATTTTGTCCGAAAAATCAAACTTTCGGACCAAGATGTCCGAAACATTGGTCGTGAATATGCATTATTTCAATCAGGTAGGTCATGGTTCCTCCTTTAGGTCCAAAATATCGAACGGGTCCAAATTATCGGCATCTGAAAAATCGGTCGGTGACTGTATACATCAGCCTGCTGGGTCTCACTTTGAAGACAACAAAAAGCCCCTTCAATTCGTGTTTAGGGGCACTTGGGCAGCAACTTTGTCTTCTGGGGTCAAGAGGTAATAAACTATTTCTGTTGGAAGAACAAGTGGTGTGGTTGGTTGCCTCTTCAGGGATTGCAGCAAGACGAAGTCGCACCTGGCTTTCAACGTGGTTGTTCTTCCAACAGAAATAATTGACCCCACAAGACGAGTCTGCTGCCCAAGAGCAAGTGCCCTGAGCCCACGTGGAAGGAACTTTTATTGCTTCCGTAATAAGGAAATGTCGAAACGAAATTTTTATCGGTTCGGTTCGGGTTCCTGGGCTTTCGATTTAGTTCCGATTAAGTTCTGGGGAGCTAAAATAACGGTCCAAACCGGTTTGAACATCTAAATTGATAATATATTTTCCGCATTGTTCTGGCAGTAGGCTCTATTTAAAGGGGCCCTGCAAGGCCTTTTACTGGTTTTTAATTTGAACCGAACCTGAGCGCACTGAACGTAGTAACTTAGTGAAGCTTTTCTTTTCTCGAAATTCGCTTTATTTTAAAAGTTATAGGCAAATTAAGATTACAAAAACAAGCAAAAAATAACCTCCCTCATGACGTCCTTGGTTGCTTGAGTGGCCGTGAACTAGAGGAGGGGTAGTGGGCTCATCCCGAGCGTTCACGGCTGCCGCACTCCGTGTCGACGGCGCGAGAAGGCGCCACTAAAGCTTCTTCTGATTAGGCTGTTTGCAGCGGGCAGCCAGAGCGGCTCTCATTGCATTTGATGCGCGATTAAACACTAATTCGGCATGACACTTCATTGGCCACAAACGACAGCAAACACGGGGTAAAGATCAGTTCAGAATGGGAGCCACTTCGCGCTGCCATACCGCGAAACGGCCAAACCGCAAGACAAAGCTTCTCGCCGAAGGCCTTGGGAACGCTCGGAGCCAGTCGGACCCTCCTGTCAATGCGACCGCGGCGCCACCGCGTACATCCGGGACCTTTCCGTGTCGGCGCCTGATCCCACTACTCCTTTCTAGTATGCGCCGCCTTTTCCACCGCTTGGTGGCGGGTATATTGACGGGTCATTTCTTGTTTTCGTACTTTATAAACTGCATTCGTTTCTTTTCTAATCTAAAATAATGAACAAAAACTACTTTTATAAATAACTGAAACGGTTCGCGCCACTTATATTTTGTATTTCGACTAAAAAGAAGCTTCCAGCGGCTCTGACCAGTAGTAAGCCCAGGACCTAAGACGTCACATTTTGCGCGTTTTCGGTACCGCGGGTCGCCCTCGTCGGTGGAGGAGGTTTCCGCGTCGTCCGATTAAAATATGACGCACTGATATTTAGTGACTCCCTCCATGCCCGCTGGCTTGCCCGAACTTCAAGAGACGTGGAAACCGCAAAAAAGGTAGACGCTTAAATATGATTGCAGGGCCCCTTTAAGCTGTGAAACGATGAACTATGTCGTTTTTTCTATTGTTTGTACAATCCACTTTTACTTCAGGTACAGAAATATAAAATTCCGTTATTTAATTTTGACATAGCAGTGAATGAAACTGTACATTAACGTCCAGAACCGTCGTGTTTATGCGACTCAACATCCTTTTGTTTACCAGAGTCGCATACATTGTACTTGAATCTAAATGTTTTCGAGGTGAGTGTAGGTCACCTAAAATACCCGTGATTGGGTGCTAAATTTCTGTCGCAGTATTAAAAGTTGAATTGTGGTTGAGCCCTTGAACTAAGAAATTAATTACAGTTAAGGATGCCGCATTCCGAAGTTCGAGTTCGAAAGGTTTCGAAATGTTCTAACCTCGCTAAGGTTTGAATTTGAAAAGTTTGGCAACTTTAGAACCCCGCCTGAGAGTTCCAATTGAAATAATTAAAAATGTTAAGGTTTCTGAAAGTTCGAGTTTGAAGCTATAGAATTTTGTTATAGATAGTTTCAAGTCTAAATTTCACGTATGGAAATCAAATTCTACCAATTTCAAACTAAGTTTTCGTGAATTCATCTAAAAGAAATCGTGAAATGTGCTACAAGTGTGACTGAAAACGTTGCCCATTTCTTTTACGCTGTGAATATACTCCTTCCTTTTCAGTGCTGCAGTACTGACGGCACTACCTGTATTTACCATTATTTGTCGTAATTTATGAAACAAGCCTTTAGGTGGTTGAACTGTTGACATCGAAAAGCCTTGAGGCGGTCAGATGAACATACTTCCCACTTATTTGCAAACAAACTAGTAGCAATCCAATCAAATGTCGCCTAAATGCAATGCTGGCATAAGACAACTAAATATGCAGGACAATGCATTCACAAAATGGCATCCAAGCTTCCCAGTGGGTCGGTGGCGCCATCTAGTGTGGGCATACAAAAACAAAGCACTCCTTTTTTAATGAAGGCTACCTTCTTATTGAAGACTGTGTGAATTTTAGGGGCTTGCGGACAGTTTGTGTGGGTCGTCTCATGTAGGGCGTCCTTGCAGTCTCCACTATCCTTGGTTCCGCTCGTTGCGTAGGCGTTGGTTCTGTCAGGTGGTAGTTGTTTATGCCCGCGCTGCAGAACCCAGGGATCCTGGGTTCGAGCCCCACCCCTGCCCGGTTTCGATCTGGATGAGCATCGTGACCGGCGTGCGGTCGTGTATCACTACTGCGTGGGCACGTTAAGACCCCAGGCTAGCGGTTGTACCGCACTGGCCAAATTGCTCATCTACAGCGAGTGACTGTCGCAACTTTAAATGGCTGACCAACTACACGCTGTATAAATATCCCCACAACCCCAAAAAATGGTAGTTGTTTCCCAGGACTTGATGCCAAAGTGGCCAAGTGGCTTGAGCATTGGCTGTCGTGGCGGCGCACTTGCCCTTGTGGAGTTGATACATGTCACAATGGATGTTCCGCTGGTGTTGTCAACCTCACCCAACCCTCATCGAGGTCCCTTGCCGAAATTGCGAACTGCAACCTTGTCCCTGTTGACATTTTTCTTCCTGTGAACTTGAGATGATTGGTGGTGCCTTTGCGTTGCGTTTTGCTGCTTCCGCCAACCTTGAGATTTCGACAGCCTTCTTCAGGGTTAGGGTTTTCTTCACGAACAGTCTTTGCTGCACAGTCTTGTCCTGCATTCCACACATGAGGCAGTCCTCAGCATGCAGTTGAGAGCTGCTCCGAAGTTGCAGTGTTCTGCCATCTGCCGAAGTGCGGCGACGAACGTAGCGACGCTCTCGTTCTCGAGCCGACTCGTGTTGAAGTTAAAACTCTCTGCGATTTCGGTCGGTGGAGGGCTGAAGTGACTGTTCAAGGTAGCCATGAGGCTCCTGTGCTATCGTCGGACAATATGAGCTGAAACAGCTCTCTGGCCTGTTCACGGTACTACCTGCGCCGCCTGTCGCATTGCTTCATAAACACGGTGCACCCTGAGGCCGAGATAAGTTGTCATTTGCGCTCACTGCGCCGCTGCAGTCTTCCGGCCGTCTGCTAGCGAAAATATTGGCCGACGGAACCACCATCACGGTGCGTGTGCCTTGTAGCCCAATGTTCACGTTTTCGGCTAACATGCATTTCAGTGCATCTCAGAAAGCGCCGAAGTGCGAACATGCATTGTCATGCTCATATCTCGTCGAGGAGCGTTGCCTGAGGAAGCTGCCTTGGCCCCCAAAAGGAGCCGATCTGAATATCATCGAACACGTTTCGAGGTGCATCAAAGTAGCCATGTCACAGCGTCCCCTCCACCGCGCCACTGCACTCAAATTGTGGAAAGCAATGACAGGTGAATGGGAGTGGTTTCGGGCCGAGCACAGATTTTGTGGAAGGCCGCGCTCCCTAATTTCTTTTCCATTATGAGGATGAGGAGGCCGTGGCCGCGAGTCAGGGAGAAATGACGTGGTATTCCTTTTTTTAAGTTTTACTGTGCCGTCAGGACCCCCTGAACCGGACGTCTGCTCGACTGGAACAAAGAAACTTGATGCTACGGTTGCGACACACTGTTTGACGCTGTTAACCAGCGCATAGTTTTGCGTGGTGCCTCCTTGATCCTGATCTTCTTGTGGTATAGTGCAGTTGAACTTCCACGCCGACTATTAATCTTTTTGTGTCCTGACATTGTCCTCTGCGAATATTCTTTCGATTAAGTTTCCAAGCTCCTCCTCCACGAGCAAATATATGACTGTTTGTCCCACTTTATTAAGACTATAAGTTTGTAAATAAAACACTGGTGTCTTGTTAGCAACTTGTTTTGTTTCAAAACAAACACGTGGAGCCCAGTAATAAAGAAATTATATTTTTTTAAAGCTTTTCATACCAATGAAGGTTACAAAGCCTTCTCAGTAACATGTATGGTTACCGTGTTTGTTTAAGCAGCTGTGATCAAGAAAAATTAAAAAAGAAGTAAATTCCTAGAGCTGGACTAAATCCGGTATACAGATTTTGGTCTATATTTTATGATGTCCTACTTTGTGCATGCACTTAATCAAACTGAAAACAACTCTGCGACATATTTTGATGTGATTTCTTAAAAAACGATCATGTAGCTGCCAGTTAGGATACTGAAATGCTTTTTCTTCACCCAGTCAGCATTGTGTATACGTGATTCTACGCGATAGAGTACAGTGGAAAATCAATCTTCCAAAAGAGGGGCGACACAGCTAGTCTGCTAAACTAGCAAAGCTGATCCCCACCCGCTCTATCCGGCCGTCTACAGCGACCGCGGCGGGTGCCGTGGCAGGGCAGGCGTGTGGTGAGGCTGACAAGGGGGCCCTTGCCGCCCTACCACACACCTGCCCGCCGCGGTCGCACCCGCCGTCTCGCTTGCAGTTGATGGTTTATCTCGGCCTCCAGGGTGCACCCGTGTGTGCAGAGCAAAGGCGACAGGCGGGCGCAGGTGAGTGCGCTCCGCCGGCCGGAGCGCTGCTTCAGCTCACATTGCCGCCGTGGCCTGTCTTCTCGCTTGGCTTTGCAGGTGCTAGCAGACTCCGGAGTGACGCGTAGGTGCTGGTCCCAACTGTTGATAGAAGATCCCACTTCTTCTTCTCTACCTCTCGGCGGCCGTTTGCATCAAAGAATGCTACAACCCTTTCCGTGTAGAAACAACCAGGGCTCCCTTGTTGTCATATTCATCTAACTCGCCAAAAAAGTCACCATGTCTCATGGTTTTGGAATTCAACATCGCGGAAGTTCGCGCACAGCGTAGATCCATAGAATTCCTACCGGAGTCATCCCATGGTGCTGCTAGTCTAGCGGCTGCCTCTGGCTTGTCGTCGATCCCAGTTGCTCGTCGCCAATTGTTACTGTGTACTTCGGGGTTGAGGTTTTAGCATACTTAATTAACTAATAACAAGCGGCCAGAATGACAGCAGCCTTCCATCCTTGCAGTTCCAGAGTCAGCTCCTCGGACGAGAGTTTCTTAGCCTTCCTCGAAGTTGCAATCGTTACGGAGCGGGTCAATGGCACCATTCTAGTGAGGGCTGTGAAGACACAGCACTTATCTTTACCTTTTACGCCATGCTAGGTGAGTACTTTTCTCACCGGAAAGATCTCAAACACAAGCTCATCTGCGAGGTACAAGACCAGGGACTGAGCTGCGCAGGGAATTAGCTTTTGTCAGGACTGTCAAGGACTGGAACGCATTGGATAAAACAATAGTTTGTGCCGCAAATGCAGAAGCATTTTTTTTTTTTTCAATTTTGTTTGCCCTTGTAGCAGTACTGATTTAACAGGCACTGCAGGAGTTTCATGAATAAAGAAGAAGTTCGGTTCGGGCTAAAAACAACGCTTCAATTCCAGTTTTCGGTTTGATAGCCTGGAGGGAACTCCCTTTGGCAGTTGTTGTCAGCTCATTTGGCACTGCAGCACATGCGAAGGTGTGGCCTCGAGGCGTGATTCGGAAGCCACATAGTAAAGAGCGAGGTTTGGGAATAGAAAATGAAAGTTGCATTATGCCAGGCTTTCTCTTGATCTCTCTGGCAATAATGCAAACACATTTTTTGTGACAATATATGCCCCGGTACCGCAGCATTCGAGCTTACGTTGGCATGTGTTCACTGACAAAAATACCTAGTCATTCAGACAGTTCAACTATGTGAAGACCAGTCCAATATTTGTTAGACTAGTTTGAATCTGACTTAATTTTACCGAACAGCACCAGAAAGCCTTGAGCTGAGACCCGGGAGACAACACGCAGTGCGCCGGTTTTCTGTTTTTGCATCATTGCCTTTGTGGAAGCTTTTGCAATGTGCTGAGTTCTACAAGCTGTTCTCAAGCACTGTTGGGGCCTAAAAATGTTCCCTGGATAAATAAACCAATGAATGAGTGCAGTGAATACTTTTACAAAGGTTTCTTGAAGTCTCATATTTGATCAGTGTAGGTTTCAGGAAAAGTCTTGAGTTGAAAAAAATCCTGTGTTTTCCTTCTGCACAGGGGAGTAAAATGGTAAACAGCTGAAAAGCAAATCCAGCAGGATTAGAGTGTCTTGTGGTATCACCTATGAGAGTACCTGTGTCAACCAGATGGTTTTGGGCGTTTTTCTCCCTGTGGGGAAAAAATTTTTCTTTGGGC
>JAZHYW010067791.1:0-10623 GCA_037355805.1 Ixodes ricinus | reverse complement strand
GGTGTCTCAGCTGTAGATGAGCAATTTAGCCAGTGCCCCGGTACAACCGCTAGCCTGGATGTCTTTGACGTGCACCACGCAGTAGTGATACACGACCGCACGCCGGTACGATGCTCATCCAGATCGAAAAAGGCAGGGGAGCACGTGGAGCTTTCGCTCCGCGTGCTCCCACCTGGTGTGCGCTGGACCACTTCGGCGGCACCGATCCCCTTGATACCCATGCTATGCTTAATCACGGTGTCGCTGGTAGGCCACGCAACTGGACTTGGCAGAACAGTCATAGTTCCGCTCTCACGGTAATTGTTTCTTATTTCTCCCATCATACTGTTGACTACAGAATGGAATGACTTGCTAGTCCAGATTGCTCCTAACACAGATCATGAGTCATTTAAAGAAACGTATGAGCGCCTGCGTCCAGGGGAGAACGGGTATAACTTGTTTCATTTTCCGTACTGCGTTTTTGTGTTAAGTCGAAAAGAAGGTCTGTGTAACGTGTTAACCTGATTTCGCAACTTGTTCTTTTATAATTACATATTGTGTGATCATGTTTTAATGAATCAAGTTTAGCGCCCCCCCCCCACTTATGTAATTCGTCTTTAAAACACGCCATTCAGGTAAGTGCAATCAAAATGAAATGAAACAGTTAAAAATACCAAGCGATTGTGTCGCTTAGAAGTCCTGCAGCACGATCTATCTGAAGGAATCCAAACTGCTTCAGCGGCAGTTCAATTTCCATTAAAGTGCTAAATATGATGCACGCAATTTTATTGTATTTTGGTTCCTCTGCTAAAGTCCTCTTGAGACAGGCAGTACTTTTGATTATAAATAAAATAAAAAAATAAATTGCTACACTCTGCTTCAGCCGCTGTCGCTGAGTTAATGCTGATTGAAGCGGAGCGGTCGTAAAGGTGTTTGACGGCAAAAAGCCAAATCAACCGTTACTCAAAATACAGGGTCGGCATGTTGAGGGATCTGTTTTTTGGTGTTTAAAGTTACCGGGACGAAAGACGATAACTGGTTTTTATTTTATTTCATAAAGCACTACTATTTTTTTCTTCAAACGTTCGTCTTTGAGTACTTGAACACCACAAGCCTTATCCCAAGAAGCGCTCCTAAATTGGAGTTGACTCAGCAATCGCTGGTCGACCAAGCGAGAAGTAACGACACAATTTGAACAACCGCTGAAGTGCACCTTGCGCACACCATAGCCTCAGTGATAGCTCAATTTGCCTTCGTTAGAAATCTCTAAAGGTTTTGGAGATTGGCTCGCCTGGGGTTTTTGACATCGTCCGTGTTTGTACATACCTCAGTTGCAAGTTAGTACTTTGAGTGTTCTACTTTCTTCCGTGTTGTCTTTGTGCGCGCTGTACTTACCGCTCTAGACGTGAAAACCTAACTAGCGAAAGCTTCAGTCTTAACGATCAATAGCTGGATTGGACACCCAAAAAGAATATACAACGATCATACGGGCACAGATTTCATATAAGAGGGAAATTAGAAATTAAAAAAAAATTAAAAACTTGCAGAGCGCTAGAGCGCTCTGCAAGCCTTATATTTCCTCTCAGAGCGCTCTGCAAGCGCTCTGCGGAAAGCGCTAGGGTGCGCTAGTTACCACTCGTGCATCACGCGCAAGGCTGGCAGTGCAAAAAAGAAAATATTAAGATTATCATCCGCATTTTCGCACCGCTGGCAAGGCATATCAAGACACACTGATGAGTAGAACGTTATCAGTGGTATGTCACACATATACGCCGATGCTTGCGATGTGGCTCCCTTGGTTCAGTTTACCTTGAATGGGCTCGCTGTTGAAGTTCAGTGTCCCATTCACAACGGTTTTGTAAAATTAGTTTCAAAAGTTTCAACGTACTGACTAACTTTAAAAATAATTAAAGATGTTCTAGAGTTCGTAACCACAAAAGAAGATGTGTGCTGTCATCAAGCGCAGGCGTACCTGCCATGCAAAAGCACACTTGGCGATGACGTCCAGGGAAAGACCTTGAGACACACTGTACATATCCACCGTCTCTCCCTTTTGACGCGGTCCTCCACCACTTCGAGCATGGCATCAGCACACGAGCCCATGATCTGCGTCATCAGCTTCATCTTGGAAGCGTTGAAGCAGGGGTTCAGCACCGCACGCACCTTCTTCCACTCGTCACCTGCAGCAGATAGGTACTTGATGGTCATTCACATGGTGTTGGACAGCGAAACAATCAATGCTATTTTCTAGTTTGTTTCATCGGAGCTACTGACCTTTTGTCAAATGTATGCAAACAAAGGGGGGAGGGGGTGAACATAAATTGATGCAATAAATAACAAAAGAAAACCACATATATAACGCAGTCGCTTTTGCATTTTTCCCATAAATATGTGCGCATGATACCATGCATGGAACCTACTGACTTTCCGGCATCTAAGGTTTAATTCAAACGTTACACATGCCTGTGCCCATTAAATGCTGATTTTATTCAGATGGGTGAAATGATAAGCTCTTGCGAGTAATGCAATCAAGAAAATATTAAGTTTTTTCTTCGGCTGCTACGAAAGGAGTGTGATACTATTGCATTTGCGATCATTTGCACCTTTTCAGACATCCGTTGGGTTTGGTGTCGCTGGGTCTGCGACGTCGTCCTGTCCTTTTATGTTTCTTCGACTCATGTGTTCATTTCTGCCACAGTCTCAGGTTTATTCAACATGGTTAACTTTCACCAGCTCGCCTGCACCCTTACTATGTTACCTGTGCCTGAGCGCTGCGTGGTTTTTGCGCCAATTTTCCGCAATTAAGTTGGTGCATAATTGTACCGCAATTCTTTCTAATTCCACAAATATATAACACACACAACCATAATTTTAACAACAATCTAGTGGGACGCGTTTCTTTACTAAATACAAGATTTTATGCTCAACAGACTTGGTTACAAAAAGCCATGAAAGCTACACTAATGCGGTTTATGCAGGTGAGTGATACGGCCATGGGGGCATACGTCGAAAGTAATTGTCACGATATGTGAAGTCATTGACTAACACACGCTAATTTCCGCTTTTATTAGTGAAAATGCCATAGACATATGGTTCCAAGTAGAAACTTGCTGACCATCACTGAAAACCACTAAATCAGTCAATATTAGAAATACTTTGAGCACGTGGGAAGCGCAGTATACCGCGCTAAGGTTAAAACTCCTGCAGCAGGCACAAGGCTGGAGCTATAATAAGAGACAGAAAAACTGCGGGGGCGCGTTATCACACCGTTGGCCTCGCTCCTGCTGCACGAAATGATAACTTTGGCGCTCCACCGTGCTTCTCACGTGCTCCTAGTCTTTATAATATGACTTAGTGGTTTTGGATTATGATCAACAGATTTCTAATTAGAACCATGTGATTAAATACAACAAATAAAAAGTTAATTAACATATTTTAGTAATTGGCTGACTGATCGTCACGATTAGCCCCTTATTTTATGTTTCCCAGGCCGTATAACTCATACGGACAAACCGCATTAGCCTAGCTTTCATGGCTTTTTTAACAAATCATTCAAGCTTAAAGAACAAAGACAAACACCCCTATTACGGGAAAACCCTACTCATTGTGTAGTTAATCAAAGCAGTCTCTCATAGTGATCACTTATGACCTTCATGGAAGTCTTCAATATTTTCACTGCAGTCTCCGGAAGTTCGCTGCTTTACTGGATAGCAAAAGCTCGACGTTATCTGCCGGAAGCTGTATATCCTAGCAAAGGTGGCGAACTTTGAGATTGGTGCTCGTGAAAATTGTGGACCATTGTCTGAGATGACAACTTTTCGAATGCCATATTGAACGAAGATGGGCTTGCAGTAACCCTTTCACCAACTACTAAGGCGGATGTCTTCTGCAAGTGAGTGGTTTCTGGATATATGAAGAAATTGTCAGTCACGATCCACTTACCGCCCCTGCTTGTTGATATTGATATTTATTTTTGGTTCAGGAGAGCTAAGGCGCCGGAGAAAGGCATGTTGCCTATACTGTGAAGGCCTGTGGCGACGCGTCTAATGATAATAAAATAACTATGTACAGATGAATTTAAAAAATGGTGATGATGGTTTAAATTTAGCATGTGGACGAGGGTCTGTTGCTTAGTCTGTTGCCTAGGTCTGTTGCCCTATTCGTTGCCTAGGTTTTTTACCCAAATCACGTGTTGTCTAGGTTGTTGAGAGAGTTATTTTAGTTTTTGGCAGCATCTTTTGGTGTATTTATATATGTTGATGTAAAGATTACAGCGGTGTGCTTCTTCCATATCTTTCATCATTTCAGGCCACCACATCATGTTTTTTCACTCGTGCCCCAGTTCTATCAATGTGAATGTGTGCCCCGTGAAGACGGCGCAAAATTTCAAATCTGAAAGGCTTCTCAAGATTTTAAAGAAAGGCTCAATTTGCCCAGTTTTTTACTATCCCCTTCTCCGGCACTGCTCCCCGCTGTTACGATCGGGGTCCATACCGCATGCCCGGGATCCGGCGGAAGAAAACTCTATCTGTCGCGGGTGCTTTCTGCGACCTTTCCAATCGATGTGCGACGGATTGTTTCAAACTTTCCGTCATCCTACGCCACCAGAGGGGTGCGGCCAACTTCTAAGAACTCTGATCTCAGTGGAATCGTCCGCCCGACGTCTTGAACCCGTGGGGTGGTTCTCACCAGCCCAAACGCAGGAATTGTGGGGTAGGGTTAGCAGGGCTACACGGTCAAGAAGAGTGTCCAAATGATAAGATCAGTCAGATGTCTTAGATACAGCACGTAATATCGCCTTCGTCTGTTCCTGAGAACGTGATGGGGCAGAGGCAGGATACTAGCAACAACCACTCCACAGAGATTGGTTGCTTTCTGACGACATAGGGGCCCCCATCTGGGGACCCAGGGAAAATCAGTATTTTTAAATAGAGCTATTTAACGATGCGACAGGGCTCTCGTCTACCGACTCCCGGATGTCGAACGGAGGTGACACGAAGACGAGCAGTGAACTCAAAAATAACGGTTTAATAGGCGAACTTGTGCCAACCAAAAATAAGTAAAGAACGAAAGAGCGTCGAGGCAGCAGAAAAGCAGGCGGCGATTCGGCGGCGACAACAGAGCAGGAGCGGGACTGCCTCGACAAGGTCGCGGGTAGCTGCTTATCTACCGTGCGTCACTATCTCGAAAGTTCGGCAAAGAAGGTTCGAGCGTCGCGCGCTCGGGGCGAGGATGAACTGGCACTTTCGAGAACAACAAAGCAAAGGGAAAGTTACAACTAGTGCGAGAATGAATGGGAATCTTCTAGAAGACCGTGACCGAGCGTTGCTTTCTCGGCTCTGCGGGCGGCATTATCCCCCCTTTTAAAAGTGCATCGTCCCGATGCAACGAAAAAGGAAAACAGAAATGGCTAAACATTTTTACGGTGAAATGAAATAAACATGCGGTGCTGCAATCCTATCGCGCGTAGAACGGCTTCAGTCGAACTACGTGTACGACTTCGGGTCGTGGTCGGCGGCGTCCTGATGGTCGGGTTCCGTCGGGGAGCACCTCGTAGTTCAAGTCCCCGAGGCGGCGGATGACCTTGTAGGGTCCAAAGTAGCGTTTTAGCAGTTTCTCGCTGAGTCCGCGGCGGCGAATGGGCGTCCACACCCACACCCTGTCTCCGGGCTGGAACTCCACGTCGCGGCGACGAAGGTTGTACCGGCCAGCGTCCACACGTTGCTGGTCCTTTATTCGAAGACGGGCTAGCTGGCGTACTTCTTCTGCTCGTTGGGTGACCAGCTGGGCGTCGTCGGTGCTGTCGTCCGTCGGGTCGTGGGGCAGCATGGCGTCGAGCATCGTCGTCACCTTTCTGCCGTGCACCAGCTGAAAAGGTGTAATGCCGGTAGTTTCTTGAATCGCCGTATTGTACGCGAACGTGACGTAGGGCAACACTTCATCCCACGTCTTGTGTTCCACGTCCACGTACATCGAAATCATGTCGGCGATGGTCTTGTTTAGTCGCTCCGTCAGCCCGTTGGTCTGCGGGTGGTATGCCGTGGTCCGGCGGTGGTCGGTGTGGCTCAGGCGGAGTATCTCTTGTGTCAGTTGCGCCATGAACGAGGATCCTCGGTCCGTAATCAGGACTTGGGGAGCGCCGTGTCGGAGGACGATAGACTCCACGAAGAACTTGGCTACTTCCACGGCGGTCCCCGACGGGAGTGCTTTTGTCTCGGCGTACTTGGTGAGATAATCAGTTGCCACGATTATCCAACGGTTTCCCTGCGTCGACGGTGGGAAAGGTCCGAGAAGATCCATTCCAATCTGCTGGAATGGTGCAGTCGGGGGCGCGATCGGTTGCAGGAGACCTGCCGGCTTCGTCGGTGGTTTCTTGCGTCGTTGGCATTCGTGGCACGAACGGACGTAGAGGTGGACAGTCTTCGGGAGCTTGGGCCAGTAGTATTTTTCTCGGATCCGTGCAAGAGTCCTACTGTAGCCGAGGTGACCAGATGTTGGGTCGTCGTGGCAGGCTTGGAAGACCTCTTCTCGAAGACTAGCAGGAATCACCAGGAGCCACGTCGAGTTGCTGTCCCCGAAGTTTTCTTTGTAGAGGATACCTCTCCGGACAGCGAATCTTGGCAGGTCACGTGAGAAGGCTCGGGGTATCGTACCCCCTCGTCCCTCCAAGTGGTCGATCAGTGCACGTAACTCAGGATCGTCCCGCTGGAGCGCTGCCATACCTTGAATGCTCACCGCGCCGAGAAAGTGGTCGTCGTCGTCGCCGTCGTCTTTGGCACATCCGGTAGCTGACTCGACAGGGGCTCTGGACAGGCAGTCGGCGTCGCTGTGTTTTTGGCCTGACTTGTAGACCACGGTCACGTCGTACTCTTGCAGTCGTAGGCTCCACCGAGCGAGGCGTCCCGATGGATCCTTCAGGCTCGCTAACCAACACAACGCGTGGTGGTCGGTGACCACCCGAAATGGGCTCCCGTACAAGTACGGGCGGAATTTCGTGATGGCCCAGACGACGGCCAGACATTCCTTCTCGGTTGTCGAGTAGTTGCGTTCCGCGTTCGACAGCGTCCGGCTAGCGTATGCGATCACGCGCTCCGCACCGTCTTGTCGTTGGACCAGTACCGCTCCGAGACCTGTATTACTGGCGTCCGTGTGAACTTCCGTTTCGGCTGATTGGTCGAAGTGGCCGAGAATCGGTGGTGACTGGAGCCGTCGCTTCAGTTCGTCGAATGCCTGTTGTTGTTCTTCACCCCATTCGAAGTTCACGGCGTCTTTCGTAAGGTGCGTGAGCGGCGCAGAAAGCTTGGCAAAATCCTGAACGAATCGCCGGTAGTATGCGCAAAGTCCAAGGAATCTTCGGACGGCCTTTTTGTCGGTGGGCGGTGGAAAGGCCGCTACGGCGCGAGTTTTCTCAGGGTCAGGACTTACACCTTCATTGCTCACAACGTGGCCCAGGAACTTCAGTTCGCCGTAGGCAAACCGGCACTTCGTCGGCTTGAGGGTTAGTCCTGCGGTCCTGATTGCCTCAAAAACGGTCCGAAGGCGTCGCAAATGCTCGTCGAAGTTGGCCGAGAATACCACGACGTCGTCGAGGTAAACGAGACATGTCTGCCACTTGAGGCCTGCCAGGACGGTGTCCATGACACGTTGGAACGTTGCTGGCGCTGTGCAGAGTCCGAAGGGCATCACCTTGAACTCATACAGTCCGTCGGGCGTGACGAAGGCAGTCTTTTCTCGATCCCGTTCGTCGACTTCGATCTGCCAGTAGCCACTCTTAAGGTCCATCGACGAAAAGTACCGCGAGTGGCGCAGCCGGTCCAGCGTGTCGTCGATGCGGGGGAGCGGATACACGTCTTTCTTCGTCACCGCGTTGAGTCGCCGGTAGTCAACGCAGAATCGAAGCGTTCCGTCCTTTTTCTTCACCAGTACGACTGGAGAGGCCCACGGGCTGCTCGAAGGCTGAATAATGTCGTCGTTGAGCATCTCTTGCACCTGTTCCTGAATGGCCTCTCGTTCCTTTGGGGAGACCCGGTACGGCGGCCGATGCACAGGAAGCGCGTCCTCGTTGGTAATGATGCGGTGTTTAGCAACTGTTGTCTGGCGCACCCTCGACGTCGTCGCAAAGCAGTCGCCAAACTCGGCGAGGAGGTCTCCGAGCTGTCGTCGTTCCGTGGCGCTGAGCTTGGGGTTAACGTCGAGCTGCGGCGGCGGTGTACTGTGCGGCTGACACGGCGAGGGCACTTCGGAGATCGTGGCGATTTCGGCGTCGGCCCGGAGTTCTTCGACGTGTCCTACAGCGGCACCTTTTGTGAGGTGCTGCGCCTCCGGTCGAAAGTTCGTCACGAGGACCACAGAACGTCCATCCTGCAGCTCCGCTATGCCCCTTGCGACGCCTATTCCTCTTCCGAGAAGCAGTTGGACATTGCCTTCTAGAAGGACTTTCCCGCGGGCAACTGCATCGGTCACGACGGGCACAAGAACACTCGACCGTGGCGGCAGGTTCACGTGGTCCGCAATGACTCGGACGGCGGCTGGCGTCGTTTTGGGTCCCTCCGGAGGTAGAACGGGCTTTCGCAGCGTCAACCTGTTTGCGCCAAGGTCGATCACGGCACCGTACTCACAGAGGAAGTCCATGCCAAGGATGACGTCTCTCGAACAGTCCTTGAGGACGACGAATTTCACGGGGCAGGTTTCTCCGTGGATGTTCACGCGCGCAGTACACCTTCCCACTGGTGTGATGAGATGTCCGCCGGCGGTTCGTATTTTCGGACCATCCCACGGCGTCATCACTTTCCGAAGACGGCGAGAGAGCTTCCCACTTAAAACGGAATAGTCTGCTCCGGTGTCGACGAGTGCCTTCGCGTCGTGGCCGTCGATGGTAACGTCGAGGTTATTCGACACCGTCGCAGAACCGTCGTTCCTATCCGTCTCGTCGCTAGTGTGGGAGCCCTCCGACGTTTGTGGAGGATATTGGCGTCGTTCATCATCGGCAATACCACCTCCCGGTATTGCCGCACTCAGTTTTCCCGGCGGGACACTGGAGACAGGCTCTCTCGGCGGGACCGATGGACAGGTGATGCAGAACGTCGAGGTGAAGGCGAACGGGACCCACGTCGAGGCGCAGACATCGGAGAGGGTGTACGTCGTAGGTAGTCGTCGATCTCGCGTGGTCGCTCACCGTAGCGTGGGCGCGGGTCGTCGGGGTGGAAGCCGCGTAGCCCCAGCTGCCGGTACTGGCATCGCCGATACACGTGGTCAGCTTCCCCGCAGTGGAAACAAAGCGGGCGTCGGTCGGCCGTTCGCCACACGTCGGTTTTTCGCGGCGAGGGTCGCTCTGGTCGGACGTGCTGCCGATCTTCGCGTCGTTGGGAGTACTGCGGCGCTGGAGGGTCACGTCGTGGTGGCGCCGCAGCTTGGCGGGGAGCTGGCGGCGGTCGTCGGGCCATGGCGGCGTAGGTCACCGTCGGTTCCTCGGAGCGGAGCAGGGTCGACTAGAGGCTCGTGGCTGCGATGGCTCTCTGCACCTCGTCGCGTACAACTTCGGCGACTGGACAGCGACGCCGGACGCTCAGCAGCGGGGAGCAGTTTCTTGAGCTCCTCTCGGACGACGTCTCGGATCATCGTCGCGAAGCTCGTCGGCGCCGGTGCTGAACTCGGAGCGTGCCGAGGCCAGAGTCGAGACGTCGTTGAGCCGATGGTAGTGGCGCGCTCGGGCCATTAACGCCCGCTCGATGTTTGTTGCTTCGGCAACAAATTCTTCGACGGTCGTCGGGGGTTGCGAATAAGTCCGCCGAAGATTTCGCTTTTCACGCCTCTCATAAGGAAGCGTAACTTCTTCTCGTCGGTGGCTTGCGGGTCGGCGCGGCTGCTCAGGCGGAGGATGTCTTCAACGAAACTGGTGACCGTTTCGTTGGGGCCTTGAGTCCTCGCCTGGAGAAGGTCTTCGGCCCGCTGCCTACGATGCTGATTCATAAACGCCCGCTTCAGCTCGGTGACGCAGGCGTCCCACGACGTGAGCGCAGCCTCGTGGTTCTCGAACCAGTGCCTCGCAGTACCCTCCAACGAAAAGTAGAGGTTCTGCAGGTACTGCTCGGCGAGTCCATCCGTTATGGCGTGCCACGCGCTCGTAGTGATGGATCCAGTCCTCGACGTCCTCGTGGATCTCCCCGTGGAAAGGCGTCGGAGTCCGAGGGGCGACGGGCAGGTAAACGACGGGTGGAGCGGTCATCGTCGTGGCCTTCTTCTACCCCGCACCTCCACCAGAAATGTCACGAACGGAGGTGACACGAAGACGAGCAGTGAACTCAAAAATAACGGTTTAATAGGCGAACTTGTGCCAACCAAAAATAAGTAAAGAACGAAAGAGCGTCGAGGCAGCAGAAAAGCAGGCGGCGATTCGGCGGCGACAACAGAGCAGGAGCGGGACTGCCTCGACAAGGTCGCGGGTAGCTGCTTATCTACCGTGCGTCACTATCTCGAAAGTTCGGCAAAGAAGGTTCGAGCGTCGCGCGCTCGGGGCGAGGATGAACTGGCACTTTCGAGAACAACAAAGCAAAGGGAAAGTTACAACTAGTGCGAGAATGAATGGGAATCTTCTAGAAGACCGTGACCGAGCGTTGCTTTCTCGGCTCTGCGGGCGGCAATATT